>BQNB010030314.1:0-54979 GCA_026074375.1 Tanacetum coccineum
TTCGTCGAAGGAAAACGACCCGGGAGGTTTTTGAGACTACTTTGGTTAAAAGTTCGTTTCTAAAACCCGGCGGAAAATACTAGCTATACTATTATTTGATATAATCTTGATATACTATATATATTTACGTATAGCGTATTCGGAGCGTGTCAAGGAGACATTCTCTCATGTGGTTAAAATTGTTACTGTCAGATGTGTTTTGAGTATAGTTGTTAATAACAAGTGGCCTTTATATCAATTAGATATAAATAATGCTTTTTATATGGAGATTTAGAAAAAGATGTTTATATGAGTTTGCCTGGAGGATATTCTGATGTAAATGATAAAAGGGTATGCAAATTGGTTAAATCTTCATATGGTTTAAAGCAGACTCCTAGGAAGTGGAATGAGAAATTGGTTTTTGTGTTAAGTAATAATTGTTTTATGCAAAGCATGAATGATTTCTCTTTATTCATTAAAAATGATAAAGATGTAATATTGGTCTTGCTTGTGCATGTTGATGATATAATTGTAACTGGAAACAATTTGAAAGAAATTACAAAGTTTAAACAATTTTTAAGTACCAAATTTTTGACTAAAGACTTGGGGAAACTTAAATATTTTTTGGGAATTGAAGTTTTGGATGTTGATGATGGAATTTGCTTAACTCAAATGAAGTATTGCACTGAATTGCTTTTTGAGTTTGGAATGTTGGCCTGTAAGCCTTGTAGCACTCCTATTGAGGCTAATCCTAAGAATAAAAAGGTCATATCTAAGTTTGGGGATGATGAGGCTTTAACTGGTATAACTCATTATAAAAAATTAGTTAGAAAAATAATTTACTTGACTATGACCAGACCTGATATATCTTATGCAGTTCACTACTTAAGTCAGGTTATGCATAGTGTTAGCCTCAAAATATTGAGTCGGAAATGGAAGGTCGGTCTCTGGACATGGAAGCTCGGTCTTTACTCACAATATGTTGTAATAGGCTAGAAACAGGTAATTGGCTCGTTAGTTAATCTAATATTGTATGTGTATTGGGCTAGAGCCCAAAGCAAACCCGAGCCCATCCCACCTAAGGAAAATCCACAGCTCAAAGCCTAGGGTATAAATACCCATTCTCTATAATGGAGAATGGTTGGTTGTTCATTTGGTTGTAAACACATATTGTTTAATCCACCTTCTACTTTCTATTTCTAGCTTTCTCTCTCTAACTTCTCTCTATTATTTCTTCATATCTTCTTTCTATTTGCCCCTAATAGGGAAGAGACTTTGACTCTTGAACAAGAGAGTAGACTCAAATTGAATAAAGACTTAGTGAAACCATACGAGTACACAAAACAAAACAGTCTTTATGAAATTTTTAAACCACCATCACGAGAATATCTTGATCAGTTGGCACAAGCAAATGAAGTTCGAAAGAAAATGTGGAGAAAATCTTTTGTAAAAACAAAACCTAACATTGTTAAAAACATCTGTTTTCTACCTACAGAAAAGACAATAAGCAAGAGTAGACAAGCTTATAATGTCATGACTAATAACATAAATCATTTTAAACAAATTGTTGATTTAGATTGGGAAAAACATACGCATAATGCATTTCGTGCACCAACTACTGAAGATATGACCTTACTTTTGAAAACTTGTTTGATGCCTCGTGCACTAAAGACACAAAATGATAGTTTCAAATTTGTAAGTGAACATAAAAAGGAGATGTTTGCAGACTTAGAGTATGTTCAATCTCTTGAGAAAGAGATTGATGAACTTGAATTTGACAAAGCTGATTTTTCAAACATATAGGATTTGCTTCTCCAAGAGTGTGTCTCAAAGGATGTTATGTGTTCTTATTTGTATTTTTTATTTATCTAGATGCATATAATGAATTGCAATGCCTATATCTTCATAAAGTCAAAGAATGTGAATGTCTTGCGGAAAAGCTTTCTAAACAAACTGAAAATGTTAGTAAAGAAGTTTACAATGGGCTTTTACGAAGTTTTGCTAAATTAGAAAAACACTCAAAGAGGTTAAAAGGATCTTCCGATACCTAAAGGGAACCATCAATATGGGACTCTGGTATTCGAAGGATTTTGGTTTCGAACTAACAACCTTTTCAGATGCCGATCACGCTGGATGTTTTGATACACGCAAAAGCACTTCTGGAGGAATACAATTCCTAGGTGATAAGCTAGTCAGCTAGATATCAAAGAAGCAAGACTGCACTGCAATGTCATCAGCAGAAGCAGAGTACGTGGCGTTATTTGCGAGTTGTGGTCAAGTAATGTGGATGATGACACAACTTAAGGATTATGGCTTCAACTATAACAAAATACCGTTGTACTACGACTCTTATTCAGCCATAACAATATCATGCAACCCCGTGCAACACTCCCGTACCAAGCACATCAATGTCCGCTACCATTTCATAAAGGAACAGGTTGAACGTGGTATAATTAAATTGCACTTTGTCATAACTGAATACCAATTGGCTGACATGTAAACTAAATGTCTTCCCGAAGAAAGGTTTCAGTATCTCTTCAGACGAATTGGTATGAGATGTTTGACTCCAACATAATTGGAGGTTCCGGCAAATGAGACTGCTTGATATTTCATCGAACTGTAAATATTTTTAAGAAAAACAAAACACAAAAATATACAACCTATAAAACCAAATACAAAAATAGAAAATTTCAAAAACAAAATACAAAATCAGAAAAATCAAAAAAATTCCAAAATGAATCTTCTCGACATGTCTCTTAGAATCGATAACATTTATGTAACTAGAAATGACGATTAATATTGTCACGGGTATGTAAATGAAGTTCGAGCAAGAGTTCAAACGCTTCACAACATGTCATTTCTAATTTTCTTAATAGCTTATGTGCAAATCAGTACATAAGCCGGACTTCAAATAAAGGAAAGTTTATCTTAAAAGATAACTTATCCTCACAACGAGAAAATCAACTTTTCTCGGTCTTGAGTTGTTATTACAAGACATTCAAGAAAAAAAGAGTATACGCATAAGTGCACTTACCCTTAGAGTTAGAAGAGAAGTCTTCTAACATGTGTTTTTCAAAGAGTTGAACACAAATTTTTAAAAATTACTCAATGACAATTCAAAATCTTTCAAAATTGTATGTTCAACACTCCATCCCTCACAAAGCTCTAAAAGACGACAATCTTATAATTTGTTCTATTTTTTAGGAGGAGTTTTTCGAAAAACAAAGTTTTAATGTTTGTACATCATCACATGACAATTCTTATGTATTCAAAACATTATAAAAAGTATCTTAATAACAACTAAGTAATATTAATGACAACTTAATAGAATATTTGTTATAAGATGACATAGTGTCTGAGCATAATTTTTCAAGAATTATTCAATGAAATTCATAATCTTTCAATGACATTCTACTTATGCAATGTGACATATATGTGGACCAAATTTGAGTTATAACCTTTTAGTTTGGCGAGGACTTTCGTCGTGGACTATGAATACAAATTTGTTATAATAAAAAGGTTTACTTAATAAAATTTGTTTAACATTAATAAAATAAGAATTTAATTAAAAATTATATATTAAAAGACTAGCTATGAATACAAATTGATTAAAAATATTCTATAGATGTCGTCCTATACTTTAATATTTCGTAGTTGATTTACACTGAAGCGTTTTGATGGTCATGGCGGGGCTCGTGCTGCTGAATATGTTAAGAAACATCTTTTCAGTAATCTCATTAAGCATCCAAATTCATATCCGATACTAAAGCGGCTATATCTAATGCATATAGTCATACTAATAATTATTCAGAGAATAATCAAAACAGAGATGTTGGATCGACTGCTTCAACAGCTATTCTTGTTGGCGACCGTTTATTGGTTGCCAATGATAAATGTCACTTTAGGGTCGTCTTAGAAGAAAAAAAAGCTTGTGAATGAAATTTCAAAGGGTGAAGGCTGAATTTAGGTAACATATTTTTTCAAATTAATCGATGTACGCAATCTACTTTTTTTTATTTCTGATATAAGCAACATACTTTCAAATACCTACCAATGTATGTAATATTGACCAAAATATGACTTGTTTGACCGGTTACCGCTTAAAAATTTACAGTTTGGTCCCTGTCGGCTGCGTGGACTTTCACCGTTAGTCCCTTAACATTTTTTAACTGAAAAAAGTTACGTACCTTAACTTTTGCATTGACTTCCACCGTTACTTCCTTGACTTTTCCACGTTTTTATACACACATTTTTATACAAGCTATTATATACACGTTTTTATACACATATTTTTATACACGTTTGTATTCACACATTTTTATACACGTTTTTATACACACATTTTTATACACGTTTGTATACACACATTTTTATACACGTTTTTATACGCATGATTTTATACACATGTTTTTATACGCACGTTTTTATACACACATTTTTATACACATTTTTATACACGTTTTTACACACACATTTTTACACACGTTTCTATACACACGTTTTTAAACACACATTTTTATACATGTTTTTATACGCACATTTTTATACACGTATTTATACGCACGTTTTTATACACGTTTCTATACACATATTTTTATACACATTCTAATCCACAAAAGGTGTGAATTGGCGGGAACACCCTGACCCCGGGTGCCTTTGGCACCAGCCATTGTCCACCCCATAATGAATAGCTCCGGCAACTCTCCTCGTTCAGTGGGGCACCAACTGGAGTAGGCAGGAGCCGAGACTCAAAACCTTGACCTTTTTATACATGTTCTAATAGACACGTTTTTATACACATTTTTATTTAACGTTTTTATAAACACATTTTTATACTCGTGTATAAAAACATGTGTATAAAAATGCGTATAAAACAAGTATATAATAGCGTGTATACAAACGTGTATAAGAACGTGTGTATAAAAACGTGTGTATAAAAACGTGTGTATAAAAATGTGTGCATAAAAATGTGTGTATAAAAACGTGCGTATAAAAACATGTATAAAAATGTTTGTACATCATCACATGACAATTCTTATGTATTCAAAACATTATAAAAAGTATCTTAATAACAACTAAGTAATATTAATGACAACTCAATAGAATATTTGTTATAAGATGACCTAGTGTCTGAGCATAATTTTTCAAGAATTCTTCAATGACATTCATAATCTTTCGAAATTGTGTGCTCAACACTGCCTCTACCTTAATTTTATATTCATTTTACAACTTGGTATCATTTTTTTGTGTCAAACATATGTAAAATTGAGGGGGAGCAAGAATGTTAATACAAATAATGTCTAAAAACGTTATTTATATTTTTGACCTCTCGATGTTTTGAAGATAACAAAATGTAAAAACATTTACGATAAAAATAAACGTTTATAAATTATTAATCGTAAATTTCTATTTCAAATGTAAATCACTTAAGGTATGTATAAACAAATCATTAAACATGATTAGTGATCAAGAAAATAATTTTTCTTAACCATCACATTTTTACAAAAGTATTTTTACAAAAATAAATATATATAAAATACTTTTTAATTAATTAAAAGAAAAGTTTTATTTAAAACATAAATTTGAAATTCAAATTTTCCCCCCAAAATGAAAGCTTCCATAACAGATAAAACCTTCCCCACTAAAAGACAAAAAGAGGAGCGTCAGTCTAGGGGCGGCCCCCTAAGTGGCTAGGCGGCCCCCAGATATATCTGCTGGGACCGCCACTAGCTGACCGTTGGAGATTCCTGCCTATAAATACTGCACTATTCTCAACAGAAAAACAGACCTCTTTGCACGAATTTTTCCAGTCTTCTTTCTCTCTCTAAAAACCTTCTTTCTCTCACTAAATCTCTTGATCACTAACATTGTTTGATCTTGTTTCAAGTGATCCAATCTCTTCTTCTCATCTCTCCTCTCCTCTCTATCAAGTGCAAGAGAAGAACATTCGTATTCGCCAAGAAACGAATTGTTGTAGTCTAGTAATTTCTCCTTCTTTCTTCTAAGAACCAAATCTCTATCTTGATTATCTTGTGTGGTTGTGTAAATCGGATAGTGTATAAATCCGATAGTGTAGATCTTGTGATTGTGTATTACTTGTGAAGTGGTAGATTGGTTCTAGCTAAGATTAGGACTCGACATTTAGCTTAGTGTCGGAAAATAACGTAAGCGACGTGTAAACGGTTTTCTCCGCCTAAAGGGAGCTTGTTGACATAGTGAAATCTCGAGTCGGATACTCGGGGAGTGGAGTAGGGCGAAGAGGAGCTTCGTAGCCGAACCACTATAAATCTTGGCGTCTTGGTTTGATTGTTCCTTCTCTCATCTCTTTATATTGTTGTGATTCTTATTTATTGTTTGATTAGTTGTAGCTAGTAGATACGTACATTGTTGGTTCATATTGTTGGTTGGTTGAACATATACTCGGATCTAACAAATTTTAGAAGTAAAATTTTAAAACGCCAATTAAAAAAATTATTAAAACCTAAATTAACTTGTAAACAAATTAACCCCCCCCCCCGCTTCTAAGTTTCTACAATTTGGTATCGAGAGCCATGTTACTCAAGATATATAAATATATGTATTTTAAAGCTTGATCAATCTAAATGGATTCCGACAAACATCTAAATGGTAATCCATATGCAAAGACCACAACCCCCCACCTTTTTTTGAAAAAAAAAAGTTGGATAGTTTTAATTTATTAAAAAAATAAGATTTTGAAACAAGAGTATAAATCAAAGATCTTGATCTTTGGCACGTTTTATTACTAGGGATTTTCAACCTATTCACCAAAATCCGGAAAACCAAATATAGATTACGTTATCCCTTTTGAAAAACAAAGTGATGATCTTAAAAAGAGGCTTGCAAAAATAACGCTCTCTAACATCACAACCCACATCTCATTCTTGTTCTTGGTTGATCTTAAGATTACTAGTATTCTTCAAAGGTGGACTGCGTGTGAGAAATCTGATTTTCTCAAAGGTTAGTATTTTTCTTATTTATTTATTTATTTTAAGTTGCTTTTATTATTAGGTTGAGATCCTTTAGGGTTTAGTTCCCTTCTTGCCCTAGATTAATTGTTATTTCCGCTTTATGTTAATCTAGTTAGGGTATAAAAAACCCATCAGAATTATGTTAACAAGTTTCTTAGGGCTCTACATCCTAAATAGAGAGCAAAGGTCACGGCAATTGAAGAGTCGAAAGACTTAACATCACTGTCACTTGATGGACTCATCGGGAATCTCAAAGTTCACGAGATGATCATCAAGAAAGATTCTGAAATAGTTAAAGCTACGGGAGAAAGAAAATCTCTTGATTTAAAAGCTAAAAAGAATCTAGTGATGAGGAGTGTTCGACTTCCGGAAGTAAAGACGAAGAATACGCCGTGGCGGTCAGAGACTTCAAGAAGTTCTTCAAGAGAAGAGGTAGATTCGTGAGACAACCTCGGAACGACAAAAAGACGTTCCAAAGAAGCCGAGATGACAAGAACGGCAAAAGTGATAGAAAATGTTTTAGATGCGGTGATCCAAATCATCTTATTGGAGAATGTCCAAAACCGCCGAAAGACAAGAAAAAAAGAGCATTCGTCAAAGGTTCTTAGAGTGATAGCGGTGAAGAAGATGATGAGAAGGCCAAAGACGAGACGTGTCTTGTAGCTCAAGCATCAAATGAGGTATGTTTCGATTCCTCTTACTTTAGTGATGAAAATTCATCAATAGATGATCTTACTTTAGATAATGAGTATGATAAACTTTGCAAGATGAGTTTGAAAATAATCACTAAGAACAAACGGCTAAAAGCTATTAGAAATAGTTTAGAAAACGAACTTAGTGAACTAAAATTAAAATTGTCTACATTAGAGAAAAACAAGGGAGTTGATCTCGAATGTACAAATTGTCAATCATTTAAAATTGAGAATGAAAAACTCAATGAAGGAGCTCTTAAACTAACTAAATTTGAAAAGAGCACACATTTCTTAAATGAAATGTTAAGCAATCAAAAACCCTCCGATGATAAATTAGGTCTAAGGTTTAATTCATGTGAAGCATTAACTAGTAAGTCTAAGGAAATAAAATTTGTGAAATCTCAGAAAGAAACGTCCTCTGGTGGCGGTCAAATAAATGTCAACACAGGTCGGTGGAAGATGAGAAAGACGTAGATAAAACGCCCATAAAAGTGAAAAACGAACGACACAACCCATAACGGACAAAGAGACGGAGTAAGTAAAACGAACACTGATGAAACGTTGACAAAGAAAAAACCCACGTAGGCAGAAAACAGGAGAAACGAAGGGCCGGCCACCCCGCAGAACCACAGGAAACGAGTGTAGCAAAAGAAGCTCGTAATACAGATGGCAGATATGACACGACCACAAAAAACGACGTAGGGTGGAGGTAAAACAGAGAGAAAACCTGTAAAAGGCAAGGGGGAGAAACGCGGTAAACAGAAGAGACGAAGACGTCTTCCGAGATATAATGACCGAGGCGACGCTAACATGTAAACGGAGAACACGCGGTAAAGGCGAGAGGAACCGCAAAACAATTAAACCTTCATGCAGGGTAAAAACGACAGGAACACCAGCCCGCGAAAAACTGGAAGGAAGGATTCATCAGAGATCGACCACAAACGAGGCGACAACAAATATCAGTTCAATGATTAATACGAATATATATTGGCCTAATATTTTTCATTCATAACTTCTCCTAGCATAAAACCACCCTAAATTTTCGCTCTATAACTTTTATTTTACTTACATTTTTCACTCCCACCATCGATGAAACGTATCATCAATTTACATCTTTTCCTCTATCATAAATTTTTTTATGGTGAGTTTTTTTTTTCGCAGAAACATATCCAAGCATGCGAATTAATTAAAGACAAGTAATTTCAATAGGTATGGTTTGACAGGGGTTAACAAAAACATGACATATTTTATGTGTAAATAAGTTAGGTTATTTTTGAGTTTTGTATAAGCCGATGAATGATGAGGAGGTTAAGTTGCATGCTGAAGGTCATGGGGTTGTCTTCACCCAGGTATGGTTTGTTAGTTTTATATGTTTTATGTTTCCATTACTAATTTTTATGTACCAAAGCCGTCTGCAGGCTTTCCACCTTTGGGTGCTCATGGAGTTAGTGGAAACAATATGTTTGTTCTTTGTTATTTGTGGTTTAAGATTGAGTTATCTGATGTATCTGTGCGCTTTTATTTTCCTGTTTGTTTATTGGCTTTTCAGAACCAGCATCTCTACCGTCATCTCTTGCTGGCTGGATGGCGAATCCCTCCGCTGTTTCTCATCCATCGGAAGTAGAGAAGGCATGCTTGGAGGTCAGTAGGATATTAACAAGACAAGAGCTTTGCTAGCAAATGTAGTGAAGGGTCATGGGTTTGGAAGACTATGATATTTTCTTGCTACAGTTTCCATCTGAGAAAAAGCTGAAGGTTTCTTATTTTGTACGTTGTAATATGGTTTAGTAAGAAGTTGACAACTATATTAGAATCTGTTATACTAGTAATGGGATAGTTTCGAATTTAAGACCAAAAAAACATCTATGTAATCTTTATACGAGTAACTATATTCATGTTTATATTTTTATGATCTTGTTGATCAGAGTGATACAAATGAGGGCTTCGACATAGAATTATTTGATTTGCTCTATGCAGGGTTTAACAGGCTCGGTTTAGTAATCCTTCTAATGCTGATGAATTTAATGATGTGCAACATGTTCTACTCATTCACCATTTAGCTAATTTTATTATAATTGACCCATGAGAAATATACAATCCAAAGCAACCTATTTATATGTAAATGAATTGAAATAGTCACCTTTGTTGATTTCTTTTGAGTGCTTTTTGATGATTCATGGGATCAAGAAATATTCATTCTATGAATTTGTTTTGTAACTTTAATTTTAAAATTCTTTATATACTGACATTGAATCCCATCTTATACAGATCATAGGCGAAATTTAAAAAAGAACTCCGCACCCCTGAAATCGGTATCTCTTGAACTCATTTGGAACTTGACATTGCTCACAATGGATTATCGTATGTTATGTTATCGATCATTATGTTACATGCTTTTAATGATCTTAGTGTCTTATGTTCTACCCTTAATTATAGGTTTGAAATTTCTTATGTATGATTTATACATATATGAGATGGAGTCATGTTGGTATCTACTGTGAGAATTAAACACAAGCTGTGTAAATTGTCATCCACACACCCTCTAAGTGCTTATTGGCTTTTTCCGTTGTTCTAGAGAAGGTAATCAGTCCCTATTTATTTTGAAAATGTAAGATTATTTCTACCCTCTATATGGCTACTATAAATATAATACTACCAATACCAATACCTGAATTCAAACAAGTCACAAAATTATGATAGCATTCAGTATGGAACCTTTTGGTAGCCGAACCTGAATGATGAAACTTCAGTAGTTATATATGAATTCTTATTTTTTTTAAATCATATCTAAAAAAATATTAGCTGTAATATCTACCTCAACAAATAATTTAACATTTCTTATTTAATATATGGTGACCGTCTTTGATATGTGCATTTTAAATGAAATTGGTTTGATGCAGGATCGTGTCGATGGAATCGCGGATACAAGGCTTGCCCAGTTTGTGATTGGCGAAGCAGGCAGTGAAGATGGAAATGAGACTACTCCTGATAATTTTTGGTTTAAACAATAATTTGAGTTTTAATATACTCTTCCTAAATCTCTATATATATACAGGTTTTGATGTTACTTTCTTTAGTATATTAGTTTGTAAAAGGAGCCTGATGGCGACGGTGGTTTTGCAGTGCAAACGTATGCTAAAGAGTCCAGTACACTTTTGGCATAAGCTGTGAAAAAAAGGAGGAACCTAAAGCTATATGTTGAATCAGAAGGCGGTATGTCATGTTATTGTGAACATGGCCTGCGGGAACCGACTGACAATAACTAACATGAGAGCTACAATGAAATCTGAAAGGTACAAAAACGCGTACCGTCAATAATGTGATTTTATGTTAGCAAATTAGTCGCCCACATAGCCTATCTTTTAGAGTTAGACCCTTTTGTGATGCAAGAAGAGTCCCCAGACAACCTACTATTCGGAGGTCATACTGCAAAATGTGTAGAAATAGTAGCTCCAAAAGTACGGTAACCGCTAATTGTGTAATAAGTTCTAAAACGACCTTAATGAGATAGAGACAGGCATGGATTTTTCAGCTCCCAGAAAAGCACAAGAGGCTTTAATTACCGAAACTGACATCGAGCTTAACCCTGAACAAGTCAACCAAGAAGCTGAGCAGATAATATCAGATGGGGATAAAGCAGATCCTAAGCTTAGCCATGAACAAGCCATTCAAGAAGTTGAAACAAAACAGATTATCAGAGTAGTAAAAAGCAGGTCCCTGGAGCTTACGGTGAACAAGCCAAATGTCAAAAAGCTTATACATAACTATATCAGTCTTGTGATATAGTAAGATCCTAAAAGCTATAGCACATGAACAGTCAACAAGAAGCTGAGCAGATTATATTAGATGGTGATAAAGTAACATATGAATCAGTAGATAATTCATATTTTACAATTTACAGCTAATGCAAATGATGATATCAACAACCACACTTACTTGACTTAAATAAAGAAGCAAGATTTAAGTGATAGTCCAGACTCAGGACTGACAATGTAAATGCTGATCTTGAAGACCGAAGAGTATGTTCGGTTTCACTCTTCACCTTATTAACTGGTTATTAAATTACAAATAACAAAATAATGACATTTACTTTTGATTTATTTCAGATGCTTGATGACTTAATTAGCGGATATTTGTATATAGTTATGGCATAAGCTGTGAAAAGAGATTGTTGTGGACTTGGCCATCATGCACATACATCCCGCAATCCTTGCTGATGGGGAGATCCTGACCAAACAAATGACACTCGAAACAAGGTAGATTTTATCTTCTTTGATACTCCAATGTTATGTGATTTTCATTCCAAACACTATCTCCTACATTGCGTTTTGTCATAGGTGATTATCCACTTTTGCTTATTACAAAATACATACGTAGTTTTAATAGAAGAGCCAAAACACTGTCGCGTAACTTCTTATTTGTATTTAGCTGCAATAAGTAGATAGACAATTCTAAGAATATTCACAATCCCATAAACTCCCACAACTGTGTATTCGTATCAAAAAGCAATAAGTAGATAGACAATTTTAATATTCGGCCATTACAGGTTCGCCATTAAAGCTTAAACTTTGTGGTAATGATAAAATTGGGCTATTAGACGCCTAAACATAAACTCATTGTCATCTTTTTGAAAGAAAGGCATACTCATTTATGCTTAATATTACTTCCTGAAACTACCATCAAACTTCTTTTCTTTGAACAATGACAGGAGGAACATCACCTATTATATGTAACAATTACTCGAGCAAGAAAGAAACTTTTTATTCTATATGTCACTATGGACTCAAATTAGGAGGTGAAGCTATTGGTTGTTTCCATTACTTATTTAATGACTCGAACAGCTTGAGTACAATATTTATTTCCATGAGAACATCTCCTTTTTGCTTTAAAACATGAGATCATTGAGATGTTAGTACGACCTACGATGGTTTAAGTTGTCTGCAAGTTGATAATTGAGGACAGGACAAACATGTTGCACAACAAAGTGTTCAAACTGGTCGTCACCAAAAAAGAGAGAGTTTGATACAAGTGATGTTGTTGCTATTCCAGCTGGAGACGGTCAAGAAGAACTTGTCGTTGTTGTCTTCTTCGATGCTGAGAACAAGGATAACCAGTTTGATGAAGTTAAAAGGGTAGATACATTACTGCAATCAACTTTTTGTGTATACATATAGTGAAGTGCATTGGAGTAGATTATTTATGATTATATGTAAAAATTAGATCAAGTTTAAGATAATAAAAGATGCATAATAAATGTCATAATACTATCCAAACTGTCTGAATAAGATGAAAACTAAACTCAATGTGACGGGGAACACTACCGTCACTGGTGATGGGGGCAGCAATGGCACTTTCTTCCGGGCAGTCCTATTAGTTCAGAGGGGAAATGTATTGTTTGATATCTAGATCTGTTCACTTTTAATTGTTTTTTTTGAATATTCACTGACATAATTTTTAATTTTCCAGTATGATGAAGCACGTGAATATGTTGAAACAACAACGAAGTGTTTGGCAACTGACCTTGCTGCATTTGTTAGTCTTCTCTACCCTACCAGTGGTCAAAATACTAAAGGAAATTTATGTCGTAGCCTTTCATTCATGGAACACACACACACACCTTTGGTGTGTGAAATTCTCCTTAAAATGCATTGTTGCTTCTCATTTCTTGCATACCTTTCACATATACAAGTTTCACTCTCTCTCTCTTTTGCAATACAAGGAAATCATAGTTTCATGATCGTGGTTATTTTTATGTAATAATACTTGTACTTTTAAGCTTTTTGTATTCGGCTTATATTTGTGAGCTTATTTGAGAGCTTTTTTGAGTATTTGAACTTATTTTAGCATATACATATACATGAATAAATAAGAAAACATAAAGAAATATTGTCTTAAGCTTATTTCTTATGAATTAAATTTAGTATACTTATTTCTAGATTATTTTTGTAAGGGTAAAACATTAAGTTTATTTGACTTAACCAATAAGCTCAAATAAAGCTTAATGGGCCTACAAGCCCACATCACCCATAACATAAACCCACTGCCAAGCTTATTCATAAGCTTATGGGTTCGGCTTATTTATCTTGGCTTATTATGAGTTTATGGTAGCTTATTGATGAACCTAAAACTTGTTTGTTATCATTTTAGTATATCGAACTTATTTATTTCGTACTTTGGCATATTAAAGGCTTAATGGGCCTAAAAGCCCAATAAGAGTTTTAGTGACTCGTTAGACTTGTTTTAAACGGAAAACGATTTTGAAGAGTTTGTAAAATGAAATTTGGATTTGGAAATGGTTTGAAATTTGTTTTTGATAAAGTCTACGACTTTGAAAAAATGTGTAAACACGAACGGGTCATGCCAAAATTTTTGTAAAAACCTTACACTTAGAAATTTCATAGAAAACATAAATAATAAAATGTTTTGACTAAATTACTTAATGATTTGGAAATGTCAAATTATAAATAATAATTTTATTTATACGTTAATAATAATATAATATTATATTTATATAACCAATATAATATTATATACATACTTACTACAACTTAAGACCTTTCATAAAAACCGATCACTAATATTTTAATACACAAATAACATTTACCAAAAATGAATAATAAACTTTCATGCATCAAATAACATACGTTAACTTTCCGAGACTAAATCGAAACCCGAATTCTTCTAGGTCATACCCGTGTACCACCGTTCGTTTCGAATGAACCTATTTTTGACGTGTACTCTTTACCATATCATCAAGGTGAGTTCATAGCCCCACACTTTTACTCGTTTTGAATAAATGTTTTATAACATTAGGTGAGAAACATTGCTTATTTTTAAAATCGGACACAAGTACTTTCATGAGAACTTTTCCATGCTTACGTGTTGCCTAAGTAGCGCTAGACCTCGTATTGCCCAAAACTATCATGAACTGTTAACCTCTTGACTGGAGGACCGGTTGAGGGAGCACGGGTTAATAAATAGATCTATTGGGACTAATTATCCCTATCCGGATAAGTCGCACTTACTACCCATGGGTCGCCTGATTAAACGGATATATGTCATGTCGAATTTCGGATAGGAAATCTTAGGTCAGATTTCCTCTAGGGCAATGCAACCTATAGCTATATGAAAGCTATGTCTCAGAATTAGCATCGGTGTCATGAGCTTAGTACAACGTAAATATATTTTATGTGAAGTTGTATTTGTTATAACTGTCGCAGGCCTGTAAAATCTTGTGGTCCACTATTACATCAAATTAAACCTATGAATTCACTCAACTTTATGTTGACTATTTTAAGCATATTTTTCTCTGGTGCTTAGCTTGGAAGATGTTGCTTGATCTATATGAAGTCTAATTGCCCGAACTAGTTTTTAGATTTCATCTATGTTATCTTAAATACCGTTGTTGAACTTATTAAAGCTTCCGCATTTTAACTTTTGAATCTTTTAAATTTGATTGATGTAAACTTATTATTATTTTAAATTTATGAAACGGTGTTTATTTTTAAAATGTACCACTTAGAGGTCGTTCTTTATGCTTTGTACTTGAGATATCTAGGAACGTCACGCCTCCGGACACGTATTCCGTCCAGGGCCCGTTTGAGGGTGTGACATTTTTACAAACTAATAAACCAAAATTATTTACGTTAAACTTTATGAAGTAAAGTCTTGAAACAATCAAACTAAGACTTGACATATTATCTCAGGTTGCGTGACGAGGCTATTTACTTCTATTTGAATTAAATTTCAAATCAATCTACTACCTTATCAAGGTGAGTTCATAGTCCCACCTTTATATGTTTTTTTTCAAATCCCTGGGGGGGATACATGCTATAAACCATGAATACAAGTATTTTCCAACTATATGCTATCCTGATATATTATTGCCTAAGTTTACCTTTACTGCCAATATCATTTTATCATGAACCATTAATCACTTGCGAGTTAACACGAATATTGTGGATAGATCTATCGGGGTTGACGAATCCCGTTTGTGTTTACCTGTACATGAGGTAATAAAATGCACTATATTTGAGAATAATGGGTAACTTTGGCAAGTTACCTTTCTAAGAGTTCATTTGTTCCTCAATAATGTCACTGAGGTGATTTTCATGTTAACGTGTTGGTGTCATGAGCTTAGGGCAATAATACTTTTTCCATGATAATTGTAATTCTACAATTATTACCACTTATGATAACTTGTATTCAACTATTGCATTTCAAACCTGTGAATTTCACTCAACCTTTATGTTGACCTTTTTAGCATATTTATCTCATGTAATTGAGCAACCTATGGCACGGAGTGGCATTGGACTTGAGGACGTCCAAACTTGTTATCATTTAAACTCTATGTTTTCATATGTATTTTGGGACCTCCTTTGTAAAACTCTGATATATTATTGAATGATAACTAAATTTTCCAAAATGTCTCTTTTGAGTCGTTTTCTATGATTATGACTGTTGATTCATGAAGTAATACCCCAAATTAGCTTTCGTTGCTATATGTCAAATAACGGGGTGTTACAACATCAGTACTACATATATTTGGAGCACAACAAATATATGCGATGAGTCTCAATGAATGAGCTGGTTGGTAGAGAGTTGAAATGGGTACAACAAAATGTACAACTATCTTGTAATCAGGGGAGACAGGCACTCCAAATGAGGCCAGAGGTAAGGTGTACGTGGGCAACAAAAGGAATGGTAGGAGAAAGAAAGAAAATGACTTAAGTGACCTGAATCACCTCCCACCGATAGCACATTTATAAATAAACCGATTCCTTATAAAACAGGCCAAATTAAATTGGGTTTTTGGTATTTGAAACCCAATTAGACCCGCCTGGTTTGAGGTGACCCGGTCACCCCATTTATAGGTACCATCATTGGGTACATAAATACACAAGTCTATAACATCTACTATAAATATTACTCATATATCTTTCCGAAGTGTTTTAATGTTTGCGTTTTAATACTTTCAGGGTGGACGTAGGAGAGCAACTATGGTTCAAAAGCTACTCGTGTTCTAGACTGGACAATAGGTAATCGCTAATCAATGTCAATCAACAACTAATTAACGTCAATCAATTGTGAATAGTGTATCCTAATCGTATAACTAATTCATGTTCTTTGAGTTTGATCTGGCCAGTCTTCCAACATAAGTATCTAATAAATAAGCATCTGTATGGCTATGAGAACTTTTTTGTTGTTGTTAACCATGGTTTTCGACACATTGGTCGAATAATCCAGACTTTGGCTCAACTGGTTTTAGCTACTGGTCTTAGCTCTATGGTTATAAGTTTGGCTCACATTAAAAACATATAAATGTTTCAAATATATAAAAAAGACAAACAAACGAAGCAAAAAACATACCTACAGCTTGATCTAGAAACCAATATGCCACCATGTGCAAAAAGAATTGGTCCAAAATTACTCATTTCCTTTATTGTATTGCATGATACCAACCAATAACCACCTTTATCAGCATTCCCTTACAAATATGTGATACCTAGTAACATAAACTAAATTGAATAATAAAAAATGATGTAATACCTATAGTTTGATCTAGAAACCTTGCAATCAACCTTTTTGATGAATGATAGAATCCGACTCATCAAGGAAAAGTAGTGTTTCCATATATGACGTAACGCAAAATGTACATCGCTTTCCATAAATACCAACACCATTAATATGCCTTGACAAAGTGTTAGATATTAGAAAAAGACTCGATCACCCCGTGTATTTTACTGTTTATTATAGCTCGTAGTTTAATAGTTAATAGTACGTTTTTCGGTTTTAAGTCGGGTACGAATACCTGGTATATTGTAAGTACTATATATAGCCTCTTCCAACTTTAGAAGAGGTAAGCTAGTCATTATTTTACTTTCATAGAAAAACACTTTCTCTCTCTAGATATTCTCTCTCAAGTGTTTCTCTCTCTAGAAACTAGCCAAATCCAAGAATCGACCCCGTGTTATGATATAGGATATACCACAATTGGTATCAGAGCTTTATCAGAGCTAATGGATGATTAGAACGTGTGTATGTGCGATTTCTTGCTTGATTTAGATCGAAAAGTGTACCTTTGAAGGCACTAGCTCGTTTTTTGAAGATCTCCGAATTTTGTTGTTTGTAATGATAAAGTTTAGGTGTTTCTAGTTGCTATTACCTTGTGGTACTGTGTTGTGCTAAAGAAATCAAGCAAAATCGTTCAAAAGGGTGATTTATAGGTGATTTTGTGGTGATATCGTCGTTTGTTCTTCGTGGAGAGTTTGCCAGGGAATTTCTTCACGGCGGTTTGCTAAAAAATATTATTTTATTAAGTAGGTTACCAACCCTCTCGACAACACGCGGGTTGCTTTAGGGGCGGAGTTGCTCAAGCGGCGAGTTGTTACTAGCAGCGGTTTGCTTACCAGCGGTTTTTGAACAGGTGTGGGCGAGGTGCTCAAGCGGCGAGTTGTTACTATAGACAGCGGTTTACGATACCACGCGGTTTGAACAGGTTATCAGCGGGTTGAATATTTTAATAGCAAATATCTTGAGGAAACTCTGGCAGTTTGAAAACTCAACGGCGGTTTGCTTGGCAGCGAGTTGTGTTCGGCGAGTTGCCCTAAGATTCCACCAGCGAGTTGCCTTAATTCCTCGCGACGGGTTGCTTGGCAGCGTAGTTATTTGATTTCGGCGAGTTGCCCTCCAAAATTACATCGGGCGATTCTGCCTTATTCTTTGCCGCGGTTTGGTAGCCTTTGCGGCGAAGTTGAGCTTTGTCTTAGAAAATTTAAAATATTCAAACTCGGATTTAATTTCACTAAAAACAAAATACGATATACGTTAACCTCACCCACTTTTAACGTACACTCACTAATCATGATCGATCAACACATACATATCATAATAATACAGATGTCTAGTATGCAAGAGACATCCAGTGTTGCCGGTTCTGATACAAGGCCCACAATGCTTGATAGAACAGACTTTGAATCTTGGCAACAAACGTATTACGTCTCCTGTACTGTATAGGGAAGGATAATGGAGAGAATATTTTGCAAGTCCATCAAAGAAGGACCATTTTCATATGGGACGGTCATTCTCAGATGTTATTTGCTGGAGGAACTGAGGGTGCAGGGTTCAACAAGGTCCAGTACGCCGGACTAGAGTCCTTAACGACCTCTAGCTGAAGAAAAAGAAAGGTATAAAGCTGACTTTCGAGCAACCAATATCATAACTTTCAAGGGTATTCATAAGGAACCTCTACTCACCTCTTCAATACTATACTGACGCCATAGGACATTTGGCGATAAACGTTGAAGATGATCTGAAAGGTTTTGTGTTAACAAAGGAAGACTGGGGGAATCTCATGTTATACGATGAATTTGAACCGTCTTGTCAAAAACAAAGGAGAACCATTCAAAGGATACTACGTTAGATTTACGAAGCTCATTAATGACATGAGAAACATCAGTATGACCATGCCCAGGATGCAGCTTAACTCAAAGTTTGTGAACAACATGTTACCTGAGTGGAGTAGATTCATAAATCGCTTCACAAACCTGAACAGGGTTTGAAAGAATGTCAAACTTTGATACTGCTTTATGCGTTACTTGAAGCAACATGAGGTGCATGCTAATGAGAACAGAATGATGATGGAAAGGTTCATACAACCAAATAATGATCCTTTAGGCACTAGTGTCGGACGCCTCAGTTCAACAGTATCCAACACAATCATCAGTCTCTCAACCCACAAAAGAAACCATCTCCTGCTGACAACTTTCAACTGGACTCAGGAAGTTCCTCAACAGAAAACTTGATTGAAAGTTTATCCAACACACTTGCATTCTCACTCAATTGTACAAATCACATCTTCCATAATACTAACAATCAACTTAGGCTTCTGTCTAATGCAAGGAACAAAGCTAGGTTCAAGTACTGGGAAAAGTGTGGTCAAGATGTCCGTGGAAGATCAAATGGACCACATCAAGGAAGACCATTTTAGGAAACAATATAGAGGAAATGGTGTAGCGGGAAAGTAGGAGCTCAGAAAGAGGTGGCCATGATTAATCTCTGGTCAAGTGAAACCCATCAAGTGATACAACTGTAAGGAATAGGGCACATAGCACGTGAATTGTCCAAGGCCAAAGCGGACTTCAGATTCTAGAGATAGATCTTCAAGAAGATGCTACTAATTGCAAGCCCGAGAGTGGAGCCAGTACTGGATGAAGAACAGTCGTAGTTTCTTGCAGGGGAACAGGTTACGCCAACGTTAGATGTTGATGTGGATGATTCAATCCGAGTATGATTTGGCACTCAATGTGGGACCTTATTTTGAAGATGCATGAATGTGATGCATACGACTCTGAATGTTGATGAGATCCCACTTCACGACCATGTTCATGGCAAATCTACATCTGAGATCCAATCCTACGATGAAGCCGGGACATCATATGACTCGAAATAATCCATTTGAGGTTCAGTTCATGATACCTTTGTAGATTCATATGAATGAGTATCATGAAAGGTACACGAGATGCAAAACGAGGTGTACAACACAACTAGTTGTTGACTTTCTGATGCTGGACTATACGAGTGATTGTAATATTATTCCGTTATGTCTGTATGTGGAGACAACGGAAGTACATGTTGTACAATGTAATGCATCTTCTGTACGAAATGATGCATAAGGTCTATTCTCGATGAAATGCATGAACAGGGTGTACAAAGTAGATTAGCAAATAAGCCAGACATGGTAATGAATGACTCAGTGACCTCTGAACTTTTTTTGCGGATATAAGGAATGGTCGTGGGAATATGGAAAACGATGGCAAAGTTTGAATTAACTATTAGAGAACGAAAAATTGTATGAACAAATGAGAATAATTATCTCAGACCGAAATAGAAAGGAAACATCTTTAAAATCTGAACTTCATTCAGCACAAATACTCCTTAGTTCTACAGTTCGACCTTATAAAGTCAAAGACAGAGGAAGTAAACATTTGAAAAAGGATTTTTAAACAAAAAGAAGACAACATTCCTTGAAGAGTTTTTGGACCTTAAAGAAGCTAAAAGATAAGATTGAAAGATTGATTATACAAAACTGGTTCAAGTCTGTTCATAAACCGTTCACATGTTGTGTGTAACAAAAATCAATTTTTATGATGAAAGGCACAAGGTAGCAATAGGGGCTACAAAAAATCCGTATGTCTCGCTCGTTGCAAAGCAAAGCTCAGTCTGCTCTGTTAATGGTCATGTACTTTGTCACTACATACACCTACTGTCATACATAAACTCAGAGGATACGCGTTGAAGTTAGCTGAGATAACTAGGAATGAATGCTGTTGGAAAATGCTAAACGCCCTCTATGAGGGGAAATAAAGTTAGGATTGTCCCCCCCCACCCCCCGATTAACTCGAAAGAGAACTTTCTTGCAAACCTTGGCTCCCAAAGAAATCTGACCCCAGAATCAGATATTTTGGTCATTAGATGACAACAACAGAAAAGGGCTGAGACCTTTAGCTCCAAAACCAATTTCAGCATATGCCACTGATGTATCCACCAATATTCCTGTCAGCTTGTCCTGGAATTCTTCCAAATAAAGTCAAGTGAAAGATTTAATCTTTAGTACTCACACGAACTTTTATACGGAATTTGACAAAACTTGCAAACTATAATTCACCCCAACAGGTATATTACAGAGGGGGAGAGCGAAGAGGTTTTGAGCAAACGAAAAGATGTTACCTTACTGAAAGTTATTCCATTTTCAAACTCTTAAAGATCACTTTGTTGGAGTTCAAACAGCCCTCTTTGAAAGAACTTAAAGAAATGGCAAGAATTTTTAATCAAATGAATAACGAAGTGGACAAGTACTGTAGAAAGCTATGTGCTGAAATTGGAAAAGAAAAAACCATTTTCCGTTGAAAATGAAGAATCTGATTGTAAATTGTTTTGTCGATCAACTGCTGTATGATGTGGAAAAATCACGTTGTCTGATCTTGAAGCTGACATGTCTATAAGTCATTGTGAGTCAAAACTTATTTCAAAACTTGAAAGGAATACCTAAATTTTCATTAAAGTATCAACATCTTTAAGAAAGTTTTGATAAGAAAAATTCCAAGCATCACAGGAAGATCCATGATTTTAACTAATTTCTTTAATATCAAGAATCTCGAAACATCAGATTAAGAAAAAAGTTACCTGTGATTAGACACTTGAAAGATCTAGTCGCTAATGTGAATGACAAAAGTCGTGAGCCTTATAATGCTATAGATGTCACTGCTCTTATTGAACAAAATGATGGCGATAGAGTAGAACTAGAAAAGGTCAAACGACATTACAAGGAGCTGTATGACTCAATTAAGATCACGCATGCTCACACAAGTGAAAAGACATCTACCATGTTGAATGAGATTGAGAGTTTAAAAGCTCAATTGCGAAGCAAAGAGCCTTGTTTCACTAGTGACTATGTCAAACCAAAAGTTCTTGCTCCTGGCATGTATGCCATTGACGTTAAACCCACCCTTAAGAACAATAGGAGTGCTCATTTAAACTATATCAGCCATCTTAAGGAGAGTGTAGAAACGGTTAGGGAAATTGTAGAGGAAGCTAGAGTAGTTAAACCACTGGATAATTCACTTAACTATGCTTGCCAATACACTAAGTTATCTCAGGAATTGTTAGAATATGTGATTGGCACTTGCCCAAAAAGTTTCAATGAAAGAGATAACAAGGCTCCCTCTACCCCTGTTACTAGGAAAAAGCAAGTTACGTTTAGTGATAAACCAGGAACTTCTTCTAGCAACACACAGAAACACAAAGTGCACCAGAGAGTTCAACAGACTAATATCCCTGTGATTCCCTCTACAGGAGTAAACGATTCCACTGAAGCAAGCGGATCAAAGCCTAGAAGCAATACAAAGAAAAATAGGATCCTGCCTGCTAAGAAGGAGAATAAGAAGGAAGTAGAAGTACGCCTTAGGACAAATAAGTCAGTTTGGACAAAAGTGAATCGGGTTGATTCTAGCATTAGCTCTAAGCGTGTTGTAATTAATTCGAATTCTGAATCTGTGTGCAAAACTTGTAACAAATGTGTAAACTCTGCAAGTCATGGAATGTGTGTTGTTAATATCTTGAATTCTGTGAATGCTACCCCCACCGTTAGAATTGTCTTGAATAAAAAGAAACAGATCTGGAAACCAAAAGGCAAACTGTCTGATAACAGTTTAAACAAGACCAAGCAGATCTGGAAACCAAAAGGCAAACTGTCTGATAACAGTTTGTACAAGACCAAGCGGGTTTGGAAAGCTACGGGAAAACTATTTGCAGATATTGGTTATCAATGGAGACCCACAGGAAAGAAACTCACCTTAGGAAAACTTGATTGTGGTTCTCAATGGAGACCCACAGGAAAGAAATTTGCCTTAGGCGAAATGTGCCATTTAACTAAGCTTTCTGTGAAATGTTCTACTCTATATGCTAACCAACAGGTCCCCAACAAAAATTGGGGAACCGAAATTCCAAACTCTCCAAACTCGACTGTTTTCAAATGCAGGTCGTACAGGTCATGCTTTGGTATCTGGACTCAGGCTGCTCAAAACATATGACGGGGAATCGTTCAAAGCTCATGAATTTTGTGGAAAAGTTCATCGGGTCAGTCAGATTCGGGAATGATCACTTAGGAGCTATCATGGGTTATGGAGATTATGTTATGGGTGACAGTGTGATCTCAAGAGTATACTACGTGGAGGGACTTGGACACAATCTATTCTCTGTAGGGCAATTTTGTGATTCTGATCTTGAAGTGGCCTTCAGAAAGCATACTTGCTTTGTTCGTGATATTAAGGGTACAGATATCCTTAAAGGTAGTCGTGGCACCAATTTGTACACGATATCGATTGATGAAATGATGAAGTCTTCTCCGATATGCTTGCTGTCCAAAGCTTCCAAGTCCAAATCATGGTTGTGGCATCGTCGTTTAAACCATTTAAACTTCGGCACGATAAATGATCTTGCTCGAAAAGATCTGGTTAGAGGTCTACCTAGATTGAAGTTTGAAAAGGATCATCTTTGCTCAGCCTGTCAACTTGGAAAAAGCAAGAAGTTCTCCCACCGGCCAAAATCTGAAAATACAAATATGGAAGTTCTTCATACCCTTCACATGGATCTGTGTGGTCCAATGAGAGTCCAGAGTATTAAAGGGAAGAAATACATCTTAGTCATCGTGGATGACTATTCAAGATTCACATGGGTAAAGTTCTTGAGGTCAAAGGATGAAACTCCAGAGTTTGTCACCAACTTTCTTAAGCAAATACAGGTTGGCCTCAACAAAACAGTCAGATTCATCCGCACAGATAACGGAACGGAATTCGTCAACCAAGTTATGTCTGAATACTATGAAGGTGTTGGCATATTTCATCAAAAGTCTGTTCCGAGAACTCCTCAACAAAACGGCGTTGTTGAAAGACGTAATCGTACACTGGTGGAAGCAGCACGTACAATGATGATATTCTCGAAAGCTCCCATGTTTCTATGGGCAGAAGCTGTAGCCACTGCTTGTTACACCCAGAACCGATCACTAATTCATACTCGTCATAACAAAACCCCTTATGAGCTTGTGCATGATAAGAAGCCTGATCTTACATTCTTCCGAGTATTTGGTGCTCTGTGCTATCCTACAAATGATAGCGAAAGTCTAGGAAAATTTCAAGCCAAAGCTGACATTGGGATTTTCGTTGGGTATGCTCCTAGCAGGAAGGGCTATAGAATCTACAACAAGAGAACTCGTCGATTAATGGAAACAATTCACGTCACATTCGATGAGATGCATCAGTCAATGGCTCCTATACGCTTGAGTTCAGGATCCGAGCCTTTCATCATGACCCCTGGACTACTCAAATCAGGGCTCGCTCCAACCGATAAAGAGCTGGAGATGTTATTTCAACCAATGTTTGATGAACACCTTGAACAATTACGATCAATGAACCAGTACCTCTGCTACTGAAAATTAACGCTCAAGTTGTTCCACACCATGTACATCTTTTCTACAACGATTGCTCAAGAAGGCACCGTTCGACAAGTGCATCATCGTACAACGCATCCGATATACATCATCCAGTCCAACATCAAGAACAAATCAGAAGAACCCACATCACAAGACACCCCAATTCAATCACGATGTTGCTTCATCCTTCACATTAACCTTGTAACTGAGAATCCATGTTCGGACAAATCATCATCTGGGAATGTTAATTCACCGGAACCCCACCAAGATAATTACCCACCAATCACTCAGAAGATGGACCAAAGATCATCCCTATCCTCTGGATAACATCCCGTTGGCATCCTCTCGTTCCTGTATCTACCAAAAAACAGTTACATCCATGCTTTAAGTGTTGTTTCATACGAAACTGTCCAAAGTCGAACGCCAGAGAACTTCCAAAATGGCCGTGGAATAGAAGACTGTTGTTTCCAAGCCATGCAAGATGAAAATTCACGGAATTTGATCATCTTGACGTATGGAATTAGTACCTCGTACCAATCTATGTTTATGGTTCTCGCTCTCAGTGGATCAATAAAGGAAACTTATTAGATATGGTGATGTACTAAAATAAAAAAAAAAAAGCTCGGTTGGTTTGAAAGGGGTATCGTCAGAGGAAGGCATTTGATTTTGAAGAATCATTTGCTCCATTGCAAAAATAGAGGCCATCAAATCTCATTGCCAATGTCGCTAACCAAAATATGATCATCTATCAATTGGATGGCAAACTGCTTTTCTGAATGGTGATCTTCATGAAGAAAGTCTTTGTCATCAACCTGAAGGAGTTGAAAACCAGGAAAAATCCTACTCAACAGTCCTATCGTTGAAGAAGCTCTTTATGGCTAAAACAGCACCAATGGCGTGGTATTACACACTCTCAAATGTTCCTATATGCCAACAATTTCTTCAGGGTGTCTGGATCCCAACGTTAATTCACAACGCAAATCTGCAAACAATCTACTTGTTCAAATATACGTAATAACATCATTTTTGCCTCAACATACCATAAATGCATGTAACAATATTTTCAAAAGAGATGAGCTCCAAATTTTAGATGCGATGATGGACAAATGTCGTTGTTCTTAGGACTAATACCAGGTTTCTCAAAGGCCCCACTTCTTTATTAATCCAAGCAAAATATGCTCCGAAACCTAAAGAAATATGGAATGATCTCTCTGCCCGTCGATACACCGGATGGGGAATCGATTGAAACTGAACAGGATCACCCAAGGGGATTCATTACCAAACTCGATTCAAAAGGAATGGTTGGCTCCCTTATGAACCTTAACAGCCAGTAGACCAGACCTTGTAATTCGCCGTTTGCATGTGTGCTAGATATCAGGCTAAGCCTACCAAAAAGCACTTTGAAGCTATCAAACGTGTCTTTTGGTACTTGAAAGGAACCATTAACATGGGTCCCCTTTGGAAAAAAAAAAAAAAAAAAAAAAAAAAAAAAGGTATCCGAAAGACAACGCCATGTCACTAACAGCTTATGCAGATGCGGATCATGCGGGATGTCAAGATTCAAGAAGAAGTACGTCGGGAAGTGCTCAGTTTCTTAGAGATAGATTGGTTAGCTGGTCATCAAAGAAGCAAAGAAGCACGGCAATATCAACTACAGAGGCTGAATACATCGCCATGTCTGGATGTTGTGCTCAAATCCTTTGGATGCGATCACAGCTCAAAGACTACGGATTTGACTTCAATAAAATTCCTCTGTACTGTGATAACAAAAGTGCTATTGCTCTTTGCTGTAACAACGTCCAGCACTCTCGCTCTAAACACATCGACATACGGCACCATTTCATCCGAGAGCAAGTGGAAAATAGAGTGGTTGAACTCTACTTCGTGGAAACGAATTATCAACTTGCAGACATTCTCACCAAAGCATTACCAAGAGAACGGTTCGAATTTCTTCTTCCACGCCTAGGCATGAAGAGTTTGACCCCTGAAACTCTCAGACGTCTTCAAGAAGGAGAGGATGAGTAAACAAAATGTCTTCGTGTATCCTTTGTGCATAGGTCTAACTTGTTAAAAAAAATATATATATATATATATATATATATATATATATATATATATATATATTAATAATAATAATTCATACATATGTATTTTAAATATCTTATCTTACTTAGGAAATATTTTAAGTCATTTGGAATTCCTAAAAGGCTTGCAATTACTTCAAATTGCAACCCGGTTTGATGTCTGGGCATGGATTACTTTATATCCATGCTTTATGGGAGTATAGTAAAACGATGGTGATGGTGGAGCTGTTCGCCTGATCTTTTCATCTCAATCAACGACTACAGCTCTTTCAATAGAAACCGGGTCGTTGTTTGAGGGGGAGAGTGAATGTGAAAAAATCTAAGGGGTTCTAAAAGACTGTTGGATGCTATGAAAGTGTAATTATAAGATGCTTGTTGTATTCTAATGAGTTAATATTTGAAGGGGAGTTAATTAATTTTAACTCAAAGGTCCAAAGTTATCTAGTGTTGTAATGTTTAGGGTTTAAAAAGCATTTGCTCTTTGTTTCCTAGCCTTATTAACCAATAGGGACTAAGTTGGCCAATTGCCTAATCTTAGAAAAGCCTTAGAAATACTTAAAACAAAAAATAAAAGAAGATGGAAACCTAAGGGACTGAATCTGCCAACTTTCTAACTTAGGAGTATAAAAGAGGCGGCGAGTTGGCTATTGGTCAAACCTTTCAAAAACCAGTCAACGACAAAACACACACACACACTTTCACGCATCTCGCCGCCAAGAACAAAGCCACACATCCTTGATTTCCAGTGTTTCTTGCAAAGGTAATTATCGATCCTTAATCTATATCATTTATTCTGTATGTATATCAATGGAATCGAATGAAAACACATTTAAAAGTGTAGAAAAAATAGATCTAGGGTCGTTTTAGATGAAAATGCCAATGTAGTGTTGTAAGGTGTGATTTTGTTGCTGGGAATTGATCATAAGGTATCTCAAACAATAGTGAATGATTTGCTCATGATTCTTAATGGCGGGTTGTCTTTTAGAAAATAAAAGTCGATGTGTGTGATGGAAAGGATGGCAGTAATGTGTGTCTTATGCGTAAGATAGCCTAGGAATGCCTTAGGATGTGATTATATAGACAAGAGGTTGCGGGGTTGGAATTAAGAATCTGTCCGAATGGCGAGTTGCTTAGTTTTCTAGTGGCGAGTTTGTTATTTTTAATAATTCTTTTATAACTTACTCAACCCGCTGGTTCATATGGCGGGTTGATTAACAGCAGGCAGAGTTGCCTAACGTTGGCGGGTTGACTAACAACGAGTTTTGCCTATACGGCGGGTTGATACAACAGCGAGTTGCCTAATGGCGGGTTGACTCACAGCGAGTTGTCGAACTGCGTTTGATTCACAGCGAGTTGTCGAATGTCGCTTGGCCAACAGCGTGTTGACCTAACACGGTTGTCATAATTTTCCTATTATTTTATTTCCAACAGGTAACCCCGTCGTCTCACGGCGGTTTTGGATCAAATATTTTGATATATTAAAATTTAAAAACCCCCTCTTTTTCAAATGTAATTTAGGGACGATTAGTGCCTTCCTCGCTAGCGGTTTTGCTCAATTCTCGCTAAAAAAACGGACGAGTAGGCATTCTGTCAGTGGGCGGTTTGGCTATAGTATTCAAATATTTCGGCCCTTAAGCCCAAAATCTATCATGGACCCCTACGAATGAACCCAGTTTGCTTTTCTTAAACCCCATCCGTGCTATTAACAAATATTGAACTGTTGAATAATTTTTGCATCCTGGTATCCTCAAAAGTAGATTTTCAACCAAACCAGAGTTACCTCTGTTTTTAATCAATCGTGGAATGACATGACTTTAATCAATGCTAATGTTCTCTCTAATATCGTTTCTCTACAATGTTTGTCTTCTTTGTTAAACACTCTTTTGCAGAATACGATGGCAGAACAAAATGTTCCCACTCAACCTCCTATAAGAACAGATGAGCAGATTGTACCTCGCTCTTCGTGGTTAACAATCGGAAAACAAAACCCTAATTTTCATGCACAAAAGAAATTTAAAAGAACCCCATCTTTTAGATATCAATGGACATCCTGAGTAATACCAACTTCTTTCAAGCACTCACTGCCTCAGCAAGTGTCCCACTGCTATCAACCTGCAACTGTTCTGACCACAATGAAATATAACTAGAAGACTTAGGTATATAGTTTGTCAATTGATGAACATGGTTCGATCTAAGTGCCGATCCTTCTCAGAAAAGGCATTACATTACTCTGTCATCCCAGCTCAACCGTTTTTGAGTTACCTCCGTCAGGTAACATGGTGATGATTTTTTTAATGAGACTGGTAACCTGATCCTGGTAGAAATTGTCTCCATACACGGGTGAATTATGTGTATCAACCATAGGAGAGCAATTTCTAACCTTAATCAACCAATGCTTGACAGACAGAACATTCTGGCAGTAACAAGACACAGACACCCAGTTCTGCAAATGCTGTGGGGAATCGCACTCAAAACTAATGTTGACCATGCGGAGCAATTGGGAAAGATTGTTACTCAAGGGATCCAACATTTTTCTCTCACACAAAGCAATCACAAAGCCAATCTAAAGAACCCAAAGAAGAAAGTAACTCCTTTCCTCTCCTCATTCCTTATGGACGGTTTTCCAAGGTGATAATCTACTACTTGGCAAGCAATAACAACATCCATCGACGTCCTGATTCTGCTGTTCATCACACTGGAGATGACTTTATATTAGGAAATCTCAAGTTTGTCCCTAAAGGTGAGTCAGTTGAAGTGTTTGGAATGGCAATTCCCGATCCCCTGATAACTGAAGCCATTCAACAATCCTCGTATTATCCCAAGTATCTGGAAATGGTTGCTGAGAATACAAAGAAAACCCCTCAAGAAAGTGCAAGCGTGCAACCTGCAACAAAGCGTGCTACACCCAAAAAGCCCACAACCACCACACCAGTCAAACAATCCAAGCCAGCTCCTGCTCCGACAAAGAAACCTTCCAAACATAAGCTTCCACAGAAAGTTAGAAAAGGAAAGCCCACTTTCCAACTTGTTGATGAAGATGATGAAGCTCAACAAGAATCTGTTCCTCAAGAAGAAGGTGATGATCCCTGATCCTCGAACGGCCAAGAAGATGAGTTTGGAAGCGCATCAAGAAAAGGGAGAAGGAGAAGGTGATGATGCTGACATGGAACGAGCTATTAAGCTTAGCTTGGATCCAGCCTTTCTGCCACAAGGTCAGGCACCTGTTAGAGGAGTAATGATCAGGGATCCTATATCTGAAACAACTCCCAAACTGCCTAAAGTAGTGGGCAAGGGAAAGGCCATTGTAACCGAAGAACAAGTAGCTCATTCCCTGATCGATCTGTCAAAGAAGAAAAGAACTACTGATCAGTTTATCCTTGTTAGGCGTGATCAAACTCCTCATGATTTGACAACTGGACCCTCTTCTCAACCTGAAGATGACACATCAGAGAAAGTGATCCATGAATCTTCATCAACGTCTGATTCAAAAAGAACTGAAAGTGAAACAGAAGCCGCTGCTCCTAAAGGTGACAAAGATCAAGGTGAAGTAGACACGTCTACAGTAACATCAGGAGTAAGCATTCCTGTATCAGACCCTAAAAAAGCACATGAGGCTCTGGGCTGACCAGACCCTGACTCCATACTGCTGGCGGTGAAGAAGACAGACTACTTCAGACTCTGGAAAATTACATGTGTCTCTTGCTGGACCAAACCCTGAGCACATGGATGATGAATTCCTCGCTACAGCCTACCCAAAGGTTCATGAAAACCTGAAGCTCATTACAGACGAACGTGTCATCGATGATAAACCAGAAAGTCATTCTGGTTCTATGTCTTCCATGAAAAATCTCGATGACACCTTTAACTTTAGGGATCAATTTCTTATAGAAAAACCAACCGAAGATGATCAAGAAATCTAAGTTAGAGAAGGAGTCTGATTCCACCAATACCTGATCCAAAGTCATCAGAACATAACGTCAACTCCTCCAGTGATAGCTCCCTTCACAGATGTCTCATCAACTAAGCCGACATCACTGGTGCCAACACCTCTAATCAACCCAGAAGCTAAAATAATCACCACATCTCTCCCATAGATTAACTTACCATTCATCGCCCTTCATCTAAGAGTGGCAAGATAGAGCAAGAGATGTCTAAAGTTAAGAAGACTATTACTCGCTGATGTTTGGCTTCAATCAAATCCCCAAGTTTCCTAACGGCTGATTGGATAAATATGAAGGAACAAACTGGATGATGGCTCTCCTTAAGGATCTTGTACGACACACTGCAGATTTAATCGACTAATTCTCTAGTGATGCCTTGGCACCAGAGTCTATCCAATGAATCAAGAATCTGAAAAGAGTCCGAAGAGGATTATCAGAATCAAAAAGGATCAAGGTAAAGAGAAACAGAGATTCAACTTACACCATCAGGTCAACTGATAAAGGTGATCTTGAAGAATTTGATCTAAAGAGTGCTTTCTCAAACACATAATAAGATCAAGTCTACAACAGAAATACTGCCAAATACCGATCTATACCCTGCACTTAGGAAGCTTAGAATACAGATGACGATGGCCATGGATAAGGAAGTTGCAGACAAGGTTAAAAGATCACAAGAAGAGAGTATGATAGTGATTATGAAGAAAGGACATGATGAAGAGACGGCCTTCAGCTGGAATCAAACCAGGGTAAGACAGGGCAAATAGGTAGAAGACACGATTCAGGTTGCTTCTTGTTCATCTCAACCTCCTACAAAAGATGATGAGCAAAGTTCGAAGAGAACTAAACGGGAGTTCCTGATGCATCTGCTCCAAATCAACATCCCGCTCTTACCATCAACTGGATGGCAGATCATGACTCAATAGATGCTGGTTGTTGACTCTATCTTCGAATGCCCATATCTGATACGAATCAGAACATTTTGAACAATCCTCAGATGACATTATTCAATCATGATGAGGGCAACGTCTCATCAGATATGGAGGACAACCGCTAACAGCTCACATGATTCTCAAGGTGTCCCCCCCCCCCCCGACCACTTACGTGGTTTAAAATAGAAAGAAAAGAGCAATTCTAGAAGGCAGGAGACCTCTTGAGACAAAACAATACAACAGAACAAGGATAGGGAGCATAGGGGACACACATGGGGAGGCCGATTAGGGGACGCGAGAAACAAGGGGATGGATCCGGGGCTTGGGGATACCGCTTCGTGGCTAGCGTCATTGTGAAATGATTTCCTTTTTTTCTTGGAACCAGGTTAAATGGGGGTGTTGAGTAAATTGTGACTCACACACACACACACACACGAGGGGGCTCAAGCATTCACTCGAGGCAGAGAACTATCATACCCAACAACGTATAAAGTTCTAAGCGAGAACAAGCTTCAAGGAAGACGTATAAAAAAATAAAAAAAATATAGGGTCATTCATCAAATGGATCTACAGACAACAGGAAAGAAGAAGCTCTACAAAGCTGATTTAGAAGGTCCAGCTTTCAACCTTGTTAAAGCCTTTCATAAGAACAACGTCTTCCTTCAATATCAAATGGATGAATGCCATAAGCTGCTGTCAAATAAGGTTGATATGAGTAATCCTAAGGGTCATCAAATTCTGCAAAATATATATGAACTACTGCCCTTAGGAGGACCACCAGGTCAGGTGAGTTTTTTATTTTTTTTAAAAAAAATTTTTTTTTATTTTTTTTTCTAATCAACCACATTCTTCTTCAATAAGATCTGGACTATCTTCTGACAGAGTACAAAGAGCGAAACATTGCCTTATCCAAATCAAACTCAAAGCCGCTCGTTACTAGACTTTGGCCTGGAAGAATTATTTCCATCATTGTGGGTTTAAAAGTGAACGCGATATACATCAGTGCGGTCTCTTGGCAATCAACACTCACTGGGGTAAAAAAGGAATCTACTCAACAAACACAGTGAGCCCTCTGATCGTGAAGCAGTCAGATTGCAGATGTGAATTCTCAGTGTGATCAATGTTAAGGTGTTTGAAAAATACGGATACAACTACCTAAGAGAGATAATTCTATGCCGGGCTGATTACCAAGAAACAAATCTCAGAAAAGATTTCAAAAATCTTTCATCAAATGATTTTGAAGATCTGTTCCTACTCAAATTTCAAGAAAAGCTCAACCATCTCCCCAAGACAGACAAGACTAGTATTCACATGACAGTCAACATGTGGATAAGAAACCTGGTGACAGAATCGTGTGGAGACTTACAGCTCGGGATTGAAAGTTATCAAACAAAGATCAACCTTGAACGTCCAAATTGGGATGCAGCAAACTATTACTTCAAAAAAGATTATACGATTGTCCCTAAGCCAAGAGCCGTTGTCTACAGAGACAGAAATGATCAAAGAAAGTTGATGAGCTAATGAGCTTACAAAGTTTAGTGATGGGATGTTGACAGAGTAATGGAAAAATTTACCAAATGGTTAAAAGACTTTCTTATTTCGAGTTACAATAAGGCATGAACAATGAAGTGGTCAAGGACGACAAGAGAGACGAGCAAAACTCATCACTGCAATTCAGAAAATACTACAATCAGAATGATCTATCAAAGTCTAAAAGCTTGTTGGAGTAAGAATAAGAATATTGCACAGCTGATCAACAGAAAACTGACGACATCCGTCGTTACAATCAAAAGGTCAATTTTTAATTCTTATTGTGAATAATATACCGTGTACATTAGTAAGTAGGTAATCTCTTGATGATTAAGTATAGGAGTAATTTATATCCCTCAACGATTGAGGGGGAGCAGTTATATGTTCTACACGCTTGCGATTAAGCCACACATTTCTCCCAAATTTTATAACATATTTAATCAATGATATCCAAAATGTCAAAGGGTTAAAAATTTTGATAGAGGGGAGAAAATGTGATTAAAATATGTGTATAATAAAAACTTGATTATTAGGACTCTAAACTCCGCCCAAACGTGCTAAACAGATTTCAATGAAGAGAATAACAAGGCTCCTACCCTTGAGGGGTACCTCTGAAAAATGTCATAAAACAATCGAGTAACTAACGCTTTGATATTTATATCATAAGTACCTTAATTGAATTTTCTATTGGTTTTATGGAAAGGAGAACTGTACAAAGACCGACCATCATTTAACTTAACTAGTTATAAGGGTGTAAGGTTTAGGTACTATTCCTAATGATCCAGCTATAACCGGAGGGATCTACCCAGGGACAACCCACTAGTTAGTGTAGAAGTCCTTAGGTATGATATGTAAAAGGAGTAAAAGCGAGAATAAGGGAAAAGTGCCGACTGAGATGGAGCTAGTACTGGAATAAACCCAACAAGGTTCTAGTCATGAAGTCTCGGTAAGCACTGAAGGGGTTGAAGAATTAAAAAGAATTGTAAAGAAAAAGGGTGTAAAGAAAGAAGCCCTCCATACCCTTAGGCAGAAACCGGGTCAATACATATGCTGCCAGAATCACTAAGATGATTGCTGACATTGAAGATAGACATCACGACCCAGTGATGCAATGCAACAACCCTCCCTACCACTCAGAATCTTTCAAAAGATTTCATTTAATTCTCAAGAGACTAAACACTTATCCATTGACTTTCTCACTCTAGTAAGTTGATATGTGAACCTGTGGCATCACTCCACCTCCGATTACGAGAACCAACGCTACTATTGAGGATCTAGAGCAAAGAGATCGTCAATTAATCTCGTTAGGACACATATCCAATTCTCTTGTCTTTCACACACTGTGGAAACAAGTCTATCCTTAGAGTCCTACGCATTATCCTTGTCATATTGCCAGAACATCCAAGTGAAACGATGGTTTTTCACAATGAAGATGGAAATCCTGCTAGAGCCAACATCAAACAAGCTCTTGGTAGGTGACTTGTGCGACTCTACAAGAATCAAACTTGTGTCAACTGGAAAGAAACGATGGTGCGATTCTGTGTGAATCAAACTTGTTCTAGTATAAGAATTGACGGTTATTAATCATTTGACAAACAATCAAATCTTTCGAAGTGTTACAAAATATTTTCATAAGAAACACTTAGACTGACATTACAAATCTATTTTCTCTTATTAATAACTGTTTTATTACCAAGATTCTTATAAGATGGAGATGGAGGATGGAAATTCGCAACACCTCAGATATCAAGTGAATGACCAATTCTCATACAACGCCCTACACTTGTTATGAAGTTAAGAAAGAACCTCATAAAGGGTCAAAGTTGTCCACAAACTCGATGACATGTGTTTCTTCACAAGTCACAAGAGAGCGATCCATTGCAAATGATTTTAAGACTATGTTTTGGGCGATGATCTCAAGAAAGCTCAAGATCACAGTCACAAGACAAGCGTAAACTATCAAAAGATCACTAAACCCAAATGTACAATATCTCAAATGTATACGAGCTAAACACTGTAGTATTAAGTTTTTGGTATATTCAGGGGTGACCTCCCCTTAGGGGAATTGAGTAGTGAATTGCAGAAAAAGACTCGTCACCCTGTGTATTTTACTGTTATTATAGCTCGTAGTTAATATTAAATAGTATGTTTTTCGGTATATCTGTAACTCAAACCCGTGAGATTGTAAGTACTATATAAGCCTCGTCCAACTTTAAGAAGAGGTGAGCTAGTCATTTCTTTTCATTTCATAGAAACACTTTGTCTCTCTCTAGAAAACTCTCTCAAGTGTTTCTCTCTCTAGAAACTAGCCAAATCCAAGAATCGACCCCGTGTTATGATATAGGATATACCACACCTTTTAACTAGGATCACCTCAGCTAACATAGTGCCTCCTAAGAAAACCACTTCCCACTCAGTTGAAACACAAAAACCAGAGCATAAAGTCTACAGCAGGAAACCCGAAAATGTTAAAAATGTAGGGTCGAGTAAAAAGGCTAAGATTGTAGAATGTAAGAATGCTAACCACTCGGAACCCAATCATACTTGGGGATCTAATGCTACAAATGTTCCATCGTCTTCTTCTCTTGTCATGACAGATTGTCCAGATTGTTCTTTGGTATCTAGACTCCGGATGTTCAAAACATATGACAGGGAACCGCTCTCAGTTCATGAACTTTGTTAGTAAATTTCTGGGTAAATTAGATGCAAAAGCTGACATTGGTATTTTCGTTGGTTACACGCCCGCAAAGAAAGCGTTCAGAATCTACAACAAAAGAACCCAAAAAATTATAGAAATAATTCATGTGACATTCGATGAGCTAACAGCTATGGCTTCTGAACAATTTAGTTTAGGACCCGGGCTTCATTCTATATCTCCTGCAACATCCAGTTCAGGACTAGTTCCAAACCCTGTTTCTTAACAACCTTGTATTCCACCAAAAAGAGATGATTGGGATCGCTTGTTTCAACCTATGTTTGATGATACTTCAATCCTCCATCAATTGTTGTTTCTCCAGTTCAAGAAGTTGTTGCTCCGAGAGCTGTAGTTTTAGCCGATTCTCCTGTGTCAACTTCCATTGACCATGATGCTCCATCAACAAGTATTCATCAACACAAGAACAAGAACATTCTCCAAACATTTTTCAAGGTTTTGAAGAATCTCCAAAAACACTAATTTTTCGTGATGATCCATTCATGAATCTCTTCATGAAGAATCAACTTCTCAAGGATCATCATCGAATGTGAGACAAACCAACACTCCATTTGAACACCTTGGTAAATGGACTAAGGATCATCCTATAGCAAACGTGATCGGAGATCCTTCTCGCTCTGTCTCTATGAGAAAGCAACTCCAAATTGACGCCATGTGGTGTTATTTTGATGCCTTCCTAACTTCTATAGAACCAAAGAACTTCAAACAAGCAATGACCGAACCGTCATGGATCAATGCAATGCAAGAAGAAATTCATGAATTTGAAAGACTAGAAGTTTAGGAATTGGTGCCGTATCCAGATAAAATGTTATTGATTAAACTATAATGGATTTATAAGGTCAAGATGGATGAATTTGGTAGGGTACTAAAGAATAAGGCTAGACTAGTTGCTCAAGGATTCAGACAAGAAGAGGGAATCGATTTCGAGGAATCATTTGCACCGGTTGCTAGAATAGAGGCCATCCGTATCTTCATAGCAAATGCCGCTCCTAAGAATATGACGATCTACCAAATGGACGTCAAAATGGTTTTCTTAAATGGAGAGCTCAAAGAAGAGGTCTACGTTTCTCAACCAGAAGGATTTGTTAATTAGGACAACCCATCGCATGTGTACAAGCTGAAAAAGGCCCTTTACGGTCTCAAACAAGCAGCACGTGCATGGTACGACATGCTGTCAATCTTCCTAATCTCACAACATTTCTCCAAAGGTACAGTTGATCCAACACTCTTCACACGACAAGCTGGGAACGACTTATTACTGGTACAAATTTATGTTGACGATATAATATTTGCACCCACTAATACTGTCATGTGTAATAAGTTTGCTAATCAGATGACCACTAAGTTCAAGATGTCAATGATGGGGAAAATGTCATTCTTTTTAGGATTACAAATTTCTCAAAGTCCCATAGGCATCTTCCTAAACCAGTCAAAATATGCTTCTGAAATTATTAAAAAATATGGTATGCTAAATAGTGATTCTGTAGACACACCTATGAAAAAGATAACTGGATGAAGAATTCTACAGGGAAACATTGAGGCGACACTTACCGTGCATGATTGGATCCCTCATGTAACTGGACATCTTATTAGACCCGACCTTTATTTATTTGTCTACTTATGTGCTCGATATCGAAGCAAAGCCTACCGAAAAAGCACTTAAAAATGCGGTTAAACCGATCTTCGATACCTAAAGGGCAACCATTTTAACCTGGGTCTCTGGTACTCGAAAGATTCGGTAGCCCTAACAGCAATATGCAATGCAGATTCACGCGAGGTTGCAAGACACCAGACTCAAACATCAAGAAGCGCTCAATTCTTAGTTGATAAACTTGTTAGCTAGTCTTTCAAGAAGCAAGAAAGCACTGCGATAGTCGTGTACAAGAGCGAAAATATTGCCTTGTCCTGGGTGTTTGTGCTTAAATCCAATGGATGCGTTCACAACTACCAAATTATGTTTTTAATTCAAATAAGATTCCTCTGTACTCGACAACAAAAGTGTGATTGCTTCTATTTGCAACAACGTACAACACTCAAGAGCCTAGCACATCGATGTACGATACCATTTGTATAAAGATCATGGAGAATGGACTTGTGGAACTCCTACTTTGTTCAGAATGGAATTATCACTGGCTGACATCTTTACAAAACCCTTGCCAAGAGAAAGATTCAATTTCTTGATCTAGAAGCTAGGTATGAGAAGCATGTCTCTGGAAACGTTAAAACATCTGACAAAGGAAGAGGACGAGTAAAGGTGGTTACTCACGGTATATCCTGTATCATATGCACATAAGAAAACATAAAAACTCAAAAATATTTTTCTTTTATATAAATTTTTCAAAAAAAGAAAATTAAAAATTAAAAAATCAGAAAAATATAAAAATATGTATATCTGGCATGTATTCTGAAAATCGATAACATTTAAGGCCTTAAAAATATCATTTAACAATGATACGAGGCTGTAAATAAAGTTCGAGCAGAATTTCAAAAGCTTTTAAAACATGCCAAAAATAGCTTGCTATTATTTCCGATAGCAACCCAGTCATCATCTTAAAGGAAAGTATTTCAAAAAGAAAACTTGACCTCTCAACGGGAATTTATTCTTGGGCATGGTCTACTTTATGACCATGCAAAGGCTTGTGATTACTTTGCATCACAACCTGTGCTTCCTATATTCCATAAGGGTACGTGTCAGTGCGTTTATGTGTTAAAATAAGAGAAATATTATTTTTCATGGTGTTGATTTTCTAAAATAATATAATCATCTTCAGAAATTCATCAGAAAAAATCATTTTCAAAGATATTTGACCACTCAAATAACGACTACAGCTCTTTAAATAGAAAACGGGTCATTGTTTGAGGGGGAGAAAATGTCAAATATCTTCTTCAAAAAAGGTCAATTTGTGATAAAAGTAAACGGTTTTAAACAATAAAGGGTGAATAATTAAAGGGGAGTTAATTAGTTTTAACTCAATCAGGCTTTATTTGTTACGTGTTTAATTCTTTAAGGGTATTATTGCAAAATGTGAGACCTAATCTTGATAACTAAACTTTAGGGACTAGTTTTGCCATTTGGGAAACTTAATTAAACCTTAAGTAAAGTTTATTAGGAAAATGGAAGCTCTAGTAAACCTTAGGGGGCATTTATGCTAAAACCCAAAAAGTTTTAAACATAAACACCCCTTACCGTGTTTCCCATACTCGTCACTCTCACAAAAACTTAAACCTCCATTGTTGAATCTTTAAAACCTTCAAGAACTCGTTCAATCTTCATTTTAATCTAAAGGTATACTTGTTTTAATATTAAAACTTCCATATATCAGACCTAATCTTAGAATTATGCTTGAAAAACCTTAAAATTCGACCTAACTTTTGTCACCCTAAAAAGTGGATGAAATGTTAAATTAATTAAGGGGTTTTGGTCCTATAGGGGTCTAGATGATGTACCTATTACAATTTTTAATAGGGATAACGTACTCATACGTTTTGATTGATTCTTGATGTCGTACCAATGAAAAATAGTCAAGAACTTGTAAAAGTTCATGGGTTTGGGTTTAGAATTGCTTAAATAACTGTTTGTGTGAATTTGAGTATCCTTAAACATCTTAGTATGTTAAAATCTTGAATATCTTTGGTTTTTGTGTTTATGTGAGTTGAATAAGTCAAAAGGCAAGATTTTTGTGGTTAATTCATGAGTTTAATGTGTTAAAATGTTTCCTAAAGGCTATGTGATCATGTTAAGATGGATAGTGATGCTTGAAAAGGTGTAAAATGTTGGTGTAAGTGTTATATAGGCGAACTATACATCTTCACATAGGCGAATTATACACTAGTTTTTAACACAAACGAACTATACGTGTATACATAGGCGAACTATACACTAATGTTAACACAGGCGAACTATACATACATGTATACATAGGCGAATAATACACTAGTGTTAATGCAGGTGAAGTATACACGGATACATAGGCGAACTATACACGTGGCTTAATACAGGCAAATTATACATGGCTGTATAGGCGAACTATATACTTGGGTCAACACAGGCGAACTATACACTCATATAGGGCGAACTATACATGATTTTTTTCTAGAAGAACTAATCTTGTAATCTTGGTAATCAAATCTCGTAACCTAATCTAAGTATAATTAAACCTTAACTTATCACTTAGTGATTAATTTAGGTCTAGTTTTTCCTTAGAAATCTTTAGTGATTGCCTTGGTTTCTATAGATTGCCTATATTAGAGTGTGGTGTATGATGATGCGGTTTTCTCCTGTCACCATATGTGTTAATCTTTTGCCTAGTATCTGTGTGCATAATTCCTAGTATAAATCAGTCTTGCATCTATAATCATTCGTCATGATCTAGATTGTCTTTCAGTGATATATATATATATATATATATATATATATATTTGCTTGTATATGAACTGTATGTGACAAATCTTAGCAGAATCATGTCTTCCATCACTGCTCAACAAGCAAAACTTGATCTTGAACTTGTTCCCAAAGAGAAAAGACTTGAGATTGAGAAATGCAATGGAAGACTCAATCCTGGAAAGATACAAAGAGAACCCACATTTCAAGTCGATCTGGATGCTCTTGCTCTCACTCCATGCTACTCTGCCTTTCTCATCACTGCAGATGTTCCAGAAGTGTACATGCACCAATTCTGGGATTCTGTTTACAAGCATGACAATTTCTACAGATTCAAAATGGACAAAAGAAAGAGATTCTGTAAAACCCAAAAATTTGGTTTGCATTTTATTTTATCATTTTGAAATATAACCTAAGTTACAAATAATAAGAATTGACATTTAAAAACCTTAGTTATAATTATTTTGTATAATAAAATACATAACATAAGTTAATTGTTTCAATAATATATATATATATATATCTATATATATGAAATATATATATATAATATATATATATATAATAATAATAAATCCGGCCCCCTATATATTTAGAAATTATTTTGTTTTCTTTTTACAAATCATATTCTAAGTAATAAGTGTAAAGAGATTAGACCAAATCTTTTGTAATATTCTAAAAGGATAGAAAATTTTTGTCCCCTTTCCTCTCCTATATAAAACGTGATCTCTTCCCTCTCCCTCATCATTCTCTCTCAAAAATTTATCCTCCAAAACTTGTGTAATCATTCTAAGAATTTGCAAGAAGAAGTTGGTGAATTCGGTAGAAGTATTCAAGCTTTGTGTTCTTGATTCCTTGGTGTCTTGGTTGTTCTTGTCTACATCTCTATTCCATAGATATTCCATGATTCTCTTGATTCATCTTTTATGTCCATGATTCATACAAAAGTTTTCTACATAAAATCATAAAGTGGTAAAAAGAAGAAAGCACGTGTTCTTGATCTTGTTAAATTGTAGGGTTTAATCTTGTTAAAATGGTGTAATAACATGTTATGAAACCCTAGATATCATTAATGGTGTAATTAATAAGAAACTACAAGATTAGAAACCTTAGGGTTTGTTTTGATTGGTGAAAGTTAGGGTTTTTATGTTTAAAATTTCTAGGCATAATTTTGGGTCATGTTCAACGGGGTGTATCTTGGTGATAAAAATAAGTTTTAACATGATTCTTGAGCCTAAAGTTAAATTCAAAGAGTCTAATTTCTGTAAAATCTGGCCTCATGTCAATTGGAGGTCGGGAAGGTCGATTTTTAGATTTTATAAGATTAAGTGTCAAAACTGCATATTCTGTCCCAAAATTTCAGTTGTAGTGTTTGATTTTTAATTCGAAAACCATAAGGAGTTAGCCTCTAAAATTCGAACTGGTAAATCTTCATGATATTAGCTACATCCATGATTTTTTTAGAATTTTCTGAGTTGTCTAAGTAGGGTTTTTACTCGTCAACTTTTCGAAGGTTCTGTCAGGTCACTTTCGGGGTCAGTTTTGGTAGCAAGGGTTGGAAGGGTATTTAAACATGGTAATAAAATCCACTAAAATTCATAGACATACTAGACACATGTGGAAACCTTTGTAATTTTTGTATATTTTTAGGAGCTCGTTTAATGGGTCTTTAACATCGGGAAACTAGCTTAAAAATACTAGGCGATTACCCGCGCATAGCGCCAGAAATTCCTAGCGGCAGATAATTAACAAGTTAATCGAAATATATAGGTGTTTGGGAGTATAGTTAAGATGTATTGAGGGAACATGTTAACTACAATAGCAACGTAATTTTATAGCCGCATATATTATAGGAGATTTTGGAACACCAAAAAAGTAACTAAAATATCATTATAACTATCTATAAAATTTCGTTACTGTGAACGAATACTCGTATAGTTTTCATAATGTGTTCTCATGTCTTTCGAAAGTCAAGTTGGCACGTTTTCAAGTTAATGGTTTTCTAAACTATCTACATGTATTGTGCATACATCGCTTCATAATATCAACTTAATTTTAGATAATGCTTTCAATTGAATTAAATGATAAAGAAACCGAAATGAGAATACTGAAAATGAATTATAATCACATATATATCTAATGAAGATGTATTAATTTAAGAGTGATTTCTTTTTTTAAGTGTATATGAAATATGTAGTCTTGTTTACTTCCTACTCCTTTTATCCTACTTTTTTTCCTTTTAATTTGATCTTAATATGCAACTATAACTCATGTATTTTTTATGGTAATATTAAAATTCTCATTTTTATGAACAATATGTATAAAAATAAATATAATTGTGAAATAAATTGTTGTAGGGTTTTTCTTATAACAAAGTTCAAGCATACTTTACTAATTAAATGACATAATCAAATCTTGCTTCAAATATTATGGGGAACCAAAGTAGTAACGCTAAAAAAATGCATCACGTATGAAAATGCGAATCAATAACATTTTGATATTTCCTTTAATAATTTCAATTTTTAACATTCCATGCGTGTGTATGTATACTCCTGCACAATTACATTTCAACATTTCCTTTAATAGTTTCAACTTTCAACAATCATTCTATGCGTGTGTATGTATATTCCTACACAATTACATTTCAACATTTTCTTTAATAGTTTTAACTTTCAACAATCCTATATTTTCAAGATTGGGTGGAAAACCCTTCATAATGTAGTATAGATATACATGATTTGAAAAGTTATTTGATATGAAACTTTCCTAAAAGATAATTGATTTAAAAGTTTCTAAATTAAAATTTCGTTTTCAAATCTCATCCTAAATAGTCAATATGATTTACCATCTTTTCCTTGTGTTATTGTGAAGTTAATTCGAATTTTTGCTAACATTAAGAAAAAATTGTGTAGAAAACTTGTTACAAAAGTCGTTGCACAATCATTTATAAACTTATCAGATCATAAGGAATACATGATTTGTTAAGATATTATTAAATTTAGAAAATAAAATAATGCAAAATATATTTAGTTAGAAAATCTGTTTACATAACTTGTTAGGAAAGTCTTTGCACAATAATTTATAAACTTATCAGATTATAAGTTGTGGTTGTGTTTCTTTTATCCTTATGATTGTAAATTTTTTTGTTTCATTTTGCCATTCTTTTGCGCAAAACCTTTATTGTAATAAACCCATAATTTCAATGTGTTTCAATCAATTGAGTACGAATTTGGTGGGATATATGTTCGAAGTATATTCTTTCCCAAGTTTGTTTTGGAATGTGCCACCATGAATGAATCGATACACCATTAAAATGATACACTTTAAAAAAGGTGTTACAAAAGTATTTGCATAACCTTCTTATATTAACTCATTGACCATAGGTTCATCCGTATTTGCTCACAATTTACTAAGCATCTAATTTTAAATTAAACAACACATCTATATCTATATGTTAAGAAGCTAACGAATTACATATATACGTAATTAGTATGTATGTGCATGTATTAAGTACCAACACTTATAAATTCAAAATTTAAAGCCTTTTTCACCTCTGGTTTCAATGAGTACACATGCCTCCCAGATATAGAAATGTGATTGCAGTATCTCCTAGTAGTCCAAAAACAACATATAGAAATGTGTAATTAAAATCTTGAGGGAAATTATAGTAACATTATTAAGTTACTTTTCCCATGTTTAAATCAAAATAAATTGTTAGTAAAATAAGACTTTCAAAATAATGTATGTTTCAATCATAATAAATGCATTGTTTACTACTTAATGATCATACCAAATATACCAAAATAAAAAATAAAAAAATAGAAACATAATAAATACAAATTTGTCACACTTTATTACCATTTCAATGAGCAAAAGTCAACCTATTACCATATCTTTCAATCGTTCAGCTATGTATTTTATTGATTGAATACTCTCAATAGTTTTTTAAGATAAATTAAGTTTTTCACTCATTTAATATTTCAAATAATTCAAATTCATATCACACCAAAATTCAAAGTTGACGATCAATATTCAAGATTCTCAAAGTTGATTAAGACACAATACAATAAATATTCGAGTAGATATTCGAGTAAATAAACACAGTTTACACAACAAAATGATAACAATTCTAACAAAATATAGACATAATTTAAATGCCAATTAACTACAACATTATTAAGAAAAATTCAATAAATTAATAACAAAGTTACAACAAATTTAGATAACAAAATTCATAAATAAAACTTATAAGCAAACAAAACAATCTATTCAAACAAATTTACACAAATAAAATTTTCAATAAAATTTATACAAAAAATTTAATAACAATTTTTTCAAGAGAACCATAGAGGATTCTGGCAAGGCAGCGGGTTCAACAAAAATGCCGGCAAGATTGTGTCCAAAGATTCCGGCGATCCAATAATTCCGGCGACGACAACTATCCGGTGAGACAAAAGCGGCATCAGCATGATGTGGCTAAAAAAACCCCAAAAAAGTTAATAAAAACTTAGATCTATGAATACAGTTTATAGATCTATATAAATTTAACCTTCGTGCGTTATAGAAGCGGCAGATGTGACTTTCCGGAGACACAACTATAACAGAGGTGGTTGGCGGTTGTCACATAAAACACACAAAAAAAATTATAAACTCAGATTTACAAAACCAACTTATTCAGGCGACACCTACTTCCGGCAATATTTGCAACACCTACAAAATATATAAATCCTCAAAACATGCCAAATCATATAGATTTACTAAAATATAAAAAAATACCTCAAAAAATTTAGCGACGGTGGGCGGGCGACGACATCCGGCGGTGATGGGGTGGCAACTGGTGGTGGTGAGGCGGCAGTCGCCAATGGTTTGAGAGAGTTTTTATTTGTTGTGTGTGTTTTGAGTTTTGAGATATGTGTGTTTGTGTAGTGGGTTATATAGTTTCCTTACGTACAACTGTTATTATTGCGTACAACTGTTATATGCGTTTGAGCATTAATTGTTTAAGTTTTTAGTTTTAAGTTTTTAGTTTTCAAGATTTGTAGTGAAATGCTTTATAGATAGTATAGATTGGCAGATTCTGGAAATTTGGAAAAACCCTAATTTAGTTACCTTAAGTGTTTTAAATGGTAAGATTAAGTAATAAACTTATGAAATAAGATAGATAATAATATGTAATCATGGATTTATGTAGATTCGGTGAAGAGGTTTTGATATTTTGTCTTCGTGTTCATTCTCTTTGTTGCTTGTTTGTTAAGGTACAGATATTCCGTCCTTTTAGTAAGGACACCTTATGATTTAAATCTCCATTATCTTAGTTACTTTGATTCAGTTGATATTCGTTTGATATTCCTTTGATTTGCTATCCGTAATCATGACTCGTTTGATGATGACAATCCGATTGATTCGATATTCGTTTGTAATTATCTGTTGGTTCTTGTTTGGAATATGCTACTAGATTCGTTTCCATATTTGGATTATTTGAAACTTGATCATTTTTATCTTTTGCTTATCTCTTTGTCCGAGCTATTTGTATCTAGTCATGGAGGTACCATGACCATGTCATTGATGCACCAATGGCATGACACTATCTGTGGCGGTGTGATTAGTCCACGACGTTCCCTTTTGTATGTGCACTTATTATGATTTGATTATATATGTTCGTACACTCGCCATAGTGCTTGTGTATATGGATATGACTTTGTTCTGCAGGGAGCGTATGGATGCATCCTAGGTACTTTGTTTCGTTCAGTTCAGGTGAATGGTTGTGTGTGTGCTATACACCCCATATCACATTTGGTACATCAGGAGTTGCTTGCCTGTGTACATTTGATTATGTGACTATATGATTATGTCTGTTTGGGGTCTATTCATGTATCATGTTTAGACATTTGTTGAGCTCGTGGGCACTCCTTTGTTATCCTTAATTTCTTAATTATCGCTTATTATTTCGTATGACATTTGTTAAGCAGATTCTCGTGATCCGTTTCGTTCATTCCTTTATCTTGTTACCGTTGTTATTATTATATCTGTTCACTGAGCGTTAGCTTAGCCGCGTTTTCTTTTCCTACGGCAGGTACAACGCGGGAAGCTGGGATATGAGTGTTGAGAGTAGGAGCTTTTAGAGGACCCACCCTTAGAAGAACCCTTTTTGATTTGGGATTTGTGTTTTAAGACCTTTCTTTTTGAAGATTTCTTTCATTTGAATTTGTTGGAATTTAATACTGTTGGAAGTCATTTTATTTTATGACTTCGTATTTTGATTAATAAAGTCTTCCGCTTCCGTTTATATGTTCTGATATGACACCATAACGTAACTCTTGGTCTCTTTATCGGAGCGGGGTGTTACAGTACAACCTAACAAAAGTAAAGAAATTAAAAGTAAACACTTTCCCCTCAAAATTGGAAGGAAACACTTTACTTTAATAATCAATAAAATATCACTAAGTTTTCTTTCATTTCTTTTTCTTTTTTTTCTTGAGTACTACTCGAGAACACAACATCTTTTGTATCATTTTCATTTTCTTTCTTTTTCTTTCTTAACTCTAACTCGAGAACACAGTGTAAGCTTGGGGTGGTGTATATTGGGCAAAATTAAATATTACGAAATAAGATGTTGGAGCTGTAAATGGAGATAGATATCAAGATTATGAAAAGAGATTATTATTATAAGCTATATAGGTCATATTTGATTTTAAAAGATTATGAGATTATGAAAGATTAATGTTTTTTATAATTATTTATAAGTTTTTTTGCCCAAGAAAGAGTATATTTTAAATAGATTATTTTTTCAAAAAATAATCATAATCTCCTAATAATCTTAAATGCCAAACATACTTTATGGGTATTTATTTTCCTAAGCTCGTTTTTGTTGCTTATTTTTAAACTTTATGCCTTATGTCATAATAAACTTATATCATCCAAATAGTTTTAAAATAAGCCATAAAAAGTAAGCTTTTGAAACATAAGCTTAAAACCAAATAAGTTATAAGTCAGCTACATAAGCCAAAGCAAACACCCTTGACAACACCGTATTATTGTGGTGAAAGTGTCTGTTTTTGGGATTGAAATTAATATCATTATCGATACCAAAAACTAATATGGAGTATAGTGTTTAAATAACGGGGAAGAGCGTATTGAAAATTTCAAGAGTTCTTCGGAGAGTATGTTACCAAAAACGACAGCCGTAAAAAAGTAAAATCCGTGAACATAGCGCGAGTAGACAGAGTGCGCGGAAAAGTGTTAGAAATAAAAAACAATCTATTTGTAAGCACTATTATAAAGTGCAGGGACTAGTTGTGTCAAGTTATAGAAGTCATTAACTAATAAGATTATAAATAGGGATTATTTATATCAAATCTAGTTGTATCAAAATCAATTAAGCGAAAGATTTGTTTAATATTTCTCTATCTAAATACACACACTAATTACACCTTAATTCTCACACACTAATCCATCAATCATGATCTTAATCTCTAATAAGTGGTATCATCGTCGGTGATTGCGGATTAGCCTATCATTCTTGTGCTTAAATGTGTTTTAGAGTTGAGTATATATCGAACTCGAATCGAAATTATTTTTTACTTGTCAAATTTGATTGTGTTTTGAGTTGTAAAAAGTCACGAAATATTAATATTTTAAAGATAGATGTGTTTTTCATGACTTTGTGATGGTTACGGTGCTCAAAAGATATATATTTGATAGTTTCGGTGCATAAACAAGTTTTAAGTTGTTAAAAATAGAAATAACGGTTAAAAACGGTTATTTTGCTAGTTTCGGTTGTTGAAATCTAAGTTTCAGTTGAGAAAGTCGTGGTTTCTGTTGAAAAACGGCTATTTTGCCAAGTTTCGATTGAAAAACTTGAGTTTCAGTTGAAAAACGGTTATTTTGCTAAGTTTCGGTTGGATAGTTGGAGTTTCGGATTAATAACTGCTCTTACCGAAAGTAGTGGTTTCGGTTAGTTGTTTCGATTAGTGGTTTCCGGTAGTAGTTTCAGTTCAATGGTTTTGGTGGGGCTTGAGTCTTAGACTTTAAGTAAACTCGCTTAGACTCTTTAGGATTAAAAAATAAAAAATAAATAAGAGTTTTTTGGTGAGAAAACTTAAGTAAAATTTAATTTAAAGGGTAGTATTAATATCAAATTTTTACGTCAAATTCAAAATTTGGTATAACAGTGAAAACTTTTGGCCTAAAATTTAAATTTTGGGACGAAATTCAAAATTTTCCAATTAAATTTAAGTTAAAATATTAAAAGTTCAATTTTTTAATACTCTTAGAATTGAATTTTAAAGTGAATTTCAAGTTTTAGCGAAAGAAAGTTTTGCGAATGAATTTTTGGCGGGAAATTGCGAGATTTTCTAAACAGACTGTGTTGAGATATCAGTATTTGTATAAGTCACGATGAGTTGTGATGTGATTACTGTTGGTTCGACTATGCGTATTCCATTACTGTATCGGGGAGAATACTCTTAGTGGCGTGAAAGGTTTATGAACTACATTGAAGAGCAGACTGATGGTGAATTGTTAATGCGGTCTGTTACTCATGGTGAACCACCAATGCCTGTTATTTCTAAAGTGTCACTTGATGGAACTGCACCAAATGTACCTCCTGTTCACAAGGATCTATTATTGTATAGTGCATAAGAGAACAGGATTTGAAAGATTGATCGTCTTGCAAGGTCTCTTTTGATTCAAGGGCTTCCAAAGACATTTATTCTCTCATTGACAGTAATGATACTGCTAAAGAGCCGTGGGATGCACTTTAAAGGCAGATGCATAGTTTTGAATTTGGTTAACAATATAGGAAAGCTGTTGTACTACTAAAGGAGAGCAGTTACTTGATACATATCTTTGATTCTTACAAGTGATTAATGATTTGAAGAAATATGGGTTTAAGAAAGATAATTGTGAGTTAAATTACAAGTTCTTGAACAATCTGCTATCCGAATAGAAACAGTATGGTACATTGATGAGACAAACAAAGAACTTAATGGACAAAAAAATTGGTGCTATTTACAACATTCTAAAGCAAAACCAAGTTGATGTGAACGAAGCAATAGGTATAAAGAAGAAAGGAGTTGTTGTTGTTGTTTCAGATCCGTTAGCTTTGGTTGTTGAGAAAACAAAAGTGAGTAAAAGAAAAGAGAAAGTTGTAGTTGATTCAGATTCAAAAGAAAGTGATGATGAAGATATCAAAGATTTGAATAAGATAATAGAGTTGTTAGCAAAAGCTTTTAATAGGAAGAAATTTTATTTTAAACCAACGAACAACAATTTGATAACTTCTTGAACATCTGCTTTTGCAAATAAGAAACCAGAGTATGTGAAGCCAGTGGATAAGAAAGAAGATGGAAAGAAAAAGGATATGAGCAAAGTTACTTGTTATAATTGCAAGAAGGATAAGGATTATAAAAAAGCAAAGGTCAAAGACTACAATTATTACAAGACAAAGATGCTGCTAGCAAAGAAGGATAGTGATTATCAAGTGCTTCTTGTTGAAGACCAAGTTTGGATGCAAATGACTGATAGTGATTCAGAAAAGGAGCTGAGCGCTAATATGGTCTTCATGGCTAAGATGAAATAGGTTCTTTTTGATTCAGAGGAAAGCTCATCATCTGACAAAGACACTTCATATTATTATGATAAGTCTAAACTTAATTATGGTTTATTTGTAGACAATGATGATGATCAATATGATAAGTCTGAACTTAGTTATGGTTTATTTATGGACAATGAAGATGATCAAGAAATTTTTAATGATGCAATTGAACTTGCTTTTTAAATTTTTTGATGAAAATCTTGTTGCATCTCAAAATGATCATGATGAGTCAGAAATTAATCATAATGAATACGGAGACAAAGATCATTTAGTTAATAAATTGATTGTCAAGTTTACTTAAAAGATTACTAAATGTCAAAAATTTATTGAGAAAGCAAATCAACAAATCAAAGATTTGGAACTTCAAAACAAAGCTTTACAAGATACAAATGATGTTTTGAATAATCAAGTAAACACTTTTGAGAAGAAAAGTAATGAGTTTGATGAACAAATAAAAGTGTTGAAAGAAAAGAATGATAATTTACTTGCTCATACGAAAACATTAGAAGAACAACTCAAAGTTAAACATGTTGTGATTAATACTTACATTAAGTGTCAAGCACAATATGCAAAACTTGAGAAAGAAAAATAACAATATGTGATCAAGTTTTCTTCTCTTATTGATAATGATAGACAACATCGACAAAATATTGATGCTCAAGAGATTTTGTATGATAAGATGAGTTGTCAGTTAGTTGAGATGAATAATAATGTGTTGAAGTTACAAGAGAATATTTCATAAAAACAAACGGCAATTTTAGAGCTAGAAGAGTGTGTGCGTAAAAAGGATTTATAAATTGCAAAGTGTTTTGAAAGATTAAACGATTGTGAAAACAAACTTCATAAAGCAGGACAAACACGTCATACTATACACATGATCATGCCTTCTAAAGATAAAATGTATAATGGTCGAAAAGGAATAGGTTTTGATAATCCAAGTTATTTTCATAAAGCGAAAGATTTGAGACCTAGTCTTTGTGATGAAAAGGCTATTGGTCTAGGGTATACTCTAATGCTTCTCACACATTCAGATGAAGCTTTAGAAGTTGAGAAATTTAAGAGAGCAAGAGAACACGAAATCAAGTTTGCATATGATTATGGAAGTTTGAATGCAAGTTACGTGGATGAAAAGATAAAATTTTTGGATGATTATTTTCAAGAGATAATAAATCCAAATTTTGAAAAGATTGATTCTCCGTTTTAGCAAACAAGTTCACTCAAATCATATGTTCTAACTGTGATTTCAGAAATGATCATCATCAATTTGGAAGATGAAGTTGTGAATCTTTTGGAAAAAGAAAAAGAACACTTGGAAATTATTAAATCTTTGAAATCAAAAGGTTTTGAGTCTTGTGAAAGTGAAATTTCTGAATCGAAAAATCAAAATGAAAATGAATGTCTCAGAGGTTGAAAAAGGTTGTCATAATTTGGAGAGTTCAAATGTATTTTCTCCAGAAATGTTTAAAATACAAGTGTCACAAAGTGTTTCACCAATTTCTATGACAAAAACGTCTTGTGCTTCAAACAACATTGAAACTAAAACTAAAAGAAAAAGAAAAAGATGTAAGAGAACATCATCAAAACATAATGACAAACAAGTAAATAATGTTTTATTGCGTACTAATAAAGGTTTTGTTCATTTTTCAGATTTAGACACATACATTAGTGTTAGAAGACCTAAGAGTAGAAGTGTTATTTGGCAGAAGAAAGGGTCATCTAATGCACCATGTGTTGATTTGTCTTCTTTATGTAATTCAAATGTGAACAAAGATGTTAAGCGATATTCTCGCAAAGACTTGTTGTTATGTAATAATCAACGTCATGTGAACACTAAATGTGCCTATGCGTGTAATGATGCTATGAATGTTTCTTGTAATTCTAGATTGCATGCTTCTTATGATATGAATGTTGTGAATGTTTTAGATGATGTGAGTATAAGTAATTCTCGAGTTAGCAAGAGGTCTTTTAGGAAAAAGCATTATGATTCTTTTCAAAGAATCCATGTGCATTATAGGAGTAATTCAAATAATCCTTTTCCTAGAACATCATTTAGGTGGTTTCCTAAAGTGCAATAGTTAGCTGAGCCTATAGCTAAATGAATTCCCAAAGTTTCGTGTCGAATAGATTTGCTTACTAGTGGTCGTTCGTCCAATTTGTATACTATTGATCTTAACGAGATCGCTTTAAATTCTTCGGTTTGTCTTCTAGCAAAGGCTTCTTCTTCTCAATCCTGGCTGTGGCATCAATGTCTTTCTCATCTGAATTTCAACACAATCAATAACCTTATGAAAAACAATCTTGTTCGAGGTCTTCCGAAAATGAAATTCGAAAAAGATCATTTGTGTTCAGCATGTGAACAAGGGAAGATTCATCGGAAATATCACAAGTCCAAAACAACTTTTGCTTTGAATAAGCCACTTTATCTTCTTCATATGGATTTATGTGGTCCGATGCATGTGGAAAGCATGAATGGAAATCGATATGTGTTAGTTGTTCTCGATGATTATTCACGGTACACATGGGTATTCTTTCTTCGTTCAAAAGATGAAGCTTCGGAAGTGATCATTTTGTTTATCAAGAAAACCCAAGTGATCCTTCAACTTCAAGTTCAACATGTACGAACTGATAATGGTACTTAATTCAAGAACAAAACTCTTGCTGAGTCCTTTGATAAGGTTATAATTACTCAACAATTTTCTGCTGCAAGAACGCCACAGCAAAATGGTGTCGTGGAAAGGAGAAATCATACCTTAGTCAAAGCTACAAGAATTATTCGAATAAGCCCACTTTTCTTCTTAACTATGGATTTGTGGGTTTGATAAGTGCCGGAAAGTATTAATGGAAAGCGATATGTGTTAGTTGTTGTCGATGATTATTTATGGTACACATGGGCATTATTTCTTCGTACAAAAGATGATGCTTCAAAAGTGATCATTTCGTTTATCAAGAAAACTCAAGTGAATCTTCAATTCAGTTCACATGTACGAACTGATAATGGTATTGGAATTCATAACAAAAACTCTTGCTGAGTCCTTTGATAAGGTTATAATTACTCAACAATTTTCTGCTGCAAGAACGCCACAGCAAAATGGTGTCGTGGAAAGGAGAAATCATACCTTAGTCGAAGCTGCAAGAACTATGCTTACATTTGCAATGTTACCATTATTTATTTGGGCTGAAACCATCGCATCAACTTGTTTTACACAAAATTGTTCGATTATTCACAAACGATTCAATTAAACTCCTTTTGAGCTCATGAACAAGAGAAAACCAAAAATCAAGTTTTTTCATGTGTTCGGTTGTTGATGTTGTATTCTCAATGACTATGATGATGTTGGTAGGCTCAAGGCGAAATGAGATATTAGAGTGTTTGTTAGATATTCAAAAGAATTTGTTGCATTCATAGTTTACAATAAGCATACTCGAAAGATAAACGAGAGCGTGAATTTGAACTTTGATGAGATCTCTAATATGGCTTCTAAACAATTTAGTTTAGAACGTGATTTATCTAAGTTAAACAAAACAGAAAAATCTTCAAATCCAAAGGTTTCACAAGTTTCAGATGCTTCAAAGAAAGATTTGGAAGATTTATTTCATAGTTTTTACGATGAGTATTTTGGAAATTCAAATATATCAAAATCTACAGCAACGACTGTAGAAACTTCCAACGATGAAATGTCTCCCTCAGTAGAAGAAGTTTTCGTGAGATTTTAGAATCACTCCCAAAGGAATCTTCTTCCCCGTCTTCATTGAATGATGATGTTCAACAACGTTCAGAAGAAGTCATGGTTCCTTCATCAAATACTCCATATGTAACAAATGACATTGTTCCTAATGTGGATGAAGAAAGTATGTCACACACTGTGTTTAATGAACGATTGGAAGATGCTTACTTTGATGCAAGTAAAAGTTTCATGATCAGTCCAATGTTCATACTTTATATCAACCCTACCCACATGAGAAAAAGTAGACTAAGGATCATCCACTTTATAACATAATTGGTGATCCAACGTCATGTGTTTGTACATGAGGGCAAACATCAAATTTATGGTTATGCATGTTTGCTAAGTAGTATTGAGCCTGCTACAGTATCTCAAGCTTTGAAAGATGCTGATTAAGTCATCGCAATGCAAGAAGAACTAGATCAATTTGCTAGATTAAAAGTTTAGAGATTAGTTCCTCGACCCAAAGGCAAGACTATCATTGGAACTAAATGGATTTTAAAGAATAAGAAAGATGCAAATGGTGTTATAAGAAACAAAGAAATTCTTGTAGCACAAGGATGTCGTCAAGAAGAACAAATTGATTATGATAAGACGTGATGTGCTGTCGTGTAGGTTGTATTTATTGATTACCAAGTTTTAAATTTATATTTAGCCGACTTATCCTAAAACATCACTTTAACGGGCTGTGTACCCGATCAGATGGAGTTTCGTGGTAAGTAGGGTGTCAAACACTAACAGCGAGGTCGTTAATCTTATATTCTATCAGTATTTTAGTTAATCTAATTTGACTAGTTAATTCTAATTACTTGTTAAACCTATGCTAAACCTAGTTCTAATGATAAAGAGGGGGTTCAGCCTGAGAGACTGGCATAGGTTTTATGGTGACAATAATCAATTCAATACACAATAAGCATGCAAAAAGATAATCAGAAGATAAAAGAGCGATACAAGGCAAATTAAAAAAATGTATTAGCTTAAATCTGATTAAATGCTAGTTTGTTTGTTTAGTGCAATGACTGCTTATCTCGAGGTGGCATATAATTCTTAGGACTTAGGCGGGACATCATCCTAAGACCTAGATACGTTGAATCTTGTCATAATTAATGCATCCGCACAAAGCATCCTTTAGTTTAATTATAATCTATCTTAGGGATTAAAGCAATTGTGATCTTGTTAAACCCTAGCCCATTGGGACTTTACCCGCTTACTGCTTGATGGTATTTTATATACTAGTAGTTCATTGTTCGAGTCTTTACTAATGATTAAGAACGTACTTGTTGATCCAAGGGTCACCTTCCATGCCAACTAAGCTCACTTATCTAAAAGCAAAGATAGAACATTATTTGTGATCCTATTGGTCCAGATATATAAAACACGATATGGAGAGCTATCCTAGTATCTAGATTACTTGGTCAGTATCACTAGACCCAGTTG
>BQNB010030315.1:0-54978 GCA_026074375.1 Tanacetum coccineum
TGTTAATTATGAATTCTATACGTGTTTACTTTCCGCTGCGTACTCGTGTTAATGGTTAATTAGATTTAAAATCCCAACATGGTGGGAGGTCCAGACAAGTTTGATATGTTTCAAGATGACCGTTCAAATAAAAGCTACACGGAACCAACCTTGGTTGGAAATGCAGGGCTGGTTGCTGCCCTTATTTCGCTAACTGGTGGCAGTAGAATCGAAAAGAAGTCTATGTTTTCAGCAATTCCACCACTTCATGTGGGTAGTTTAATACCTATATGAAAAATAACCTTTGTTGTATAAACAATATAGTATATCAAGGGATTCAATATTTGTTTCCTATGAATTCTTTTTATCTGTATCTTTTGTACCGTCTTTTAGAAATTATGACATGATAACATTGGTATTTTAGGAACATATTGTACAATCAAAGATTGCGTTTAGTTTTAGTTATTTATGGAAGCTCCCTTAGATAAAATATTTAGTTACTTAGTTTATAAAGATTTGGTTTAAATTTATACATATAAGGTATCCCATTATCTTCTGTATATACTTAAATTTCATAGTATCATTAAAATTTTAAGGAGAAAAAGAGAGAATGTATGCATCAAATCATTGGGGAGGACCATTGGAAATAGTAAATGCAAATGATGATCCAAGCAGAAGAACTAGCAACACAGAAGAGTCGGATAGAGCAGCGTTATTTAACAGTAACCAGATTCAACAACAAGAAGTAACAACAAGAGATGCGACTCAGCGAAGCTGGATGTTGGATCCAAATGAAGCTTTAAGGAAGAAATACAAGACTAGGTATGTGGATTTAGAGTGCATTGTTGTCAAATGGGAGGTATTGAAATGGACTTTGATCGCGCTCTTTCTTGCTTTTCTTGTCATCGGGCTTGCTATTATCATAGTGAAGTCGATACCTAAGCATATACCTGGACCACCACCGCCGGATCAGTACACGGAAGCATTGCATAAGGCTTTGATGTTCTTCAATGCCCAAAAATGTATGATTCTCTAACACTACCCTTTCGATCACTCATTATATAGTTCATGAAGTCGATTGGCATGGCCAAAATTGTACAAAATCACATGTAAATAGTATATTAGTTTGTGAAATAACGAGCCCTTAAAGTTGCACATAAAAGTTTGTCAAACTGTTATAAAGAAAAAAGGTACAAGTTGCCGGTAAAAATGCTGACGTGGCACTAGGTATGGTGACACATTTAAGAATTCGCAAAGCAGAGTACATAGAGTATTTATGGCTTTTACCCTATTTAGTATCGGAAAATCGAAGTCATGTAATAACTTTACTTTTTAGGCCGTGAGAACCTGGACTTTGGTTCTTATGTGAAATCGTTGAAGTGCTTTCATTTATATTGAAAAAATATTCCTAGTGAGTTTTACCATAAAGGAACTAAGGAAGTGATTTGTTTTCAGACAATCTAACGTTTGTGATATATAATCATGTAGCCGGTAAGTTACCAAAAAACAACGGGTTTAAATGGAGAGGGAATTCAGGGCTTCAAGACGGAGCAACAGCAACAGATGTCAAGGGAGGTTTAGTAGGAGGGTACTACGACGCTGGTGACAATGCTAAGTTCCATTTTCCTATGTCATTCGCAATGACAATGCTGAGTTGGAGTGTAATTGAGTATGAGCACAAGTACAAGTCCATCAACAAATACGATCACACTCGAGAACTAATCAAATGGGGAACCGATTACTTGCTCCGTACCTTCAACTCCTCCGGTTCCATCATTGACCACATTTACGGCCAGGTATAGCATAACACATCCATCTTATACTAATCTGTGAATATTTAATCACATTTCATTTCATCCATTTTGCTTCTTAGGTGGGAGGATCTCAAAACGGTTCAACGACACCAGATGATCACAATTGCTGGGAAAGACCTGAAGACATGGACTACGAAAGGAGCACACAAAGGATCACGTCAGGGCCTGACCTTGCTGGAGAAATGGCAGCCGCATTAGCATCAGCATCCATAGTCTTTAAAGACGACACCAAATACTCCCAAAAACTTTTACATGGTGCGGCTACAGTATGGACGTTTGCCCAAGATAGGGGCAAAAATAGCACATACTCTAAAGACAATGCTTTCATAGAACCCTATTACAACTCCTCAGGGTACTACGATGAATACATGTGGGGTAGTGCTTGGATGTACTATGCAACCGGTAACTCTAGTTACCTACTGACAGCTACAAATGAAGAAATCTCAAGAAATGCAAAAGCATTAGCTGATAAACCTAGCCAACGGGTTCTTAGTTGGGATAACAAGTTGCCAGCTGCCATGCTATTGCTAACAAGGATTCGCTTGTACTTGAATCCCGGGTACCCTTACGAAGGCATGTTAGCTAGTTATCACAAAGCTACATCACTTACCATGTGTTCATACCTTAAACAATATAAGGTCTTTCGTTGGACTCGAGGTACACATATATAACATATTATTTGGTATAGTACTATGTTTTTTATTTGAAGTGAAAACAGATTTAAGAAATGTAAATAATTTGTAGGGGGACTAATCGAACTGAGTGAAGGACGGCCGCAAAATCTACAATACGTCGTTAATGCTGTATTTTTGGCTTCACTTTATGGGGATTATTTGGATGGTGTTAATATTCCGGGTTGGTATTGTGGCACGACGTTTATCCCGTTGAAAACACTCCGTGATTTTGCCTCTTATCAGGTTCGAAACACAAATTTGAAAACCCTCCTTGATTATACCATTTTTTTAACATATTTTAAACCTTGTTTAGATGGGCAACTTTTAAACTTATTGTATGTTTGTAGATGAACTACATTTTGGGGGAAAACCCAATGAGTATGAGCTACGTGGTCGGATACGGTACAAAATATCCAACCCACGTTCACCATCGAGGTGCATCAATACCACATAACAACATCAAATACTCATGTAAAGGTGGGTTCCAATGGATGCGTACGGGTAAACCTAACCCAAACACCATCACAGGCGCCATGGTTGGTGGTCCTGACCAGTTCGACACTTTTAAAGATGTGCGTTCAAATTACAACTACACTGAACCCACATTGGCTGGAAACGCGGGATTGGTTGCAGCACTTGTGTCAATTACTGCAACCGCGGGCGATGGTGTTGATAAGAACTCTATTTTCTCAAGAATTCCGTCGTTGTATCTAAAGTCTCCACCACCTCCAGCACCATGGAAACCTTAAAATGATTCTTTGTTACATTTTGAAACTTTGATTCCTTTGCCAACTTTTATTGCTATTTTAGTTGTTATTGCAGGCATCACATGTGTTTTCTTTTAGTTTAAACTTGATTACAGTAATTAATTTACATATAAATGTATGATTCTCCAATTAAATCCAGCTTTCATGTTATCATTCAAGTGACATTATATAGTACTCCATAATACAAGTTGAATGAAAGTCAACCTTAAAAAAGTCAACATAATAACTTTGTACAGTAGTACACAAAATGGAATGTGCATCCAAGAGAGACATTTGAAGCTTTTATTCTTCGTATAGCTAAAGGGGGACACACATCACCGGGCTACATTGTTCATCGATAGAATTCAAAGTAAGAAACTAGCTTCTGTTCTATATAAATTGCTCACATGCGCGATATGTTATATAGATTGCTAACTTATGTTCTAAAAATTAACTTGTGTTTCAAAACCAGAAACGATATGCATTACTCGATGTTTATCAAGTTTATCCATCTTGATAATGTCAGTACCTTTTACAAACGGGTTCATTAAAATGTCCGTTTAATCATAATGCTGCATTTAACATTTTAGTCTTGTAGACCGTTCACAAATGGGGTAAGTAACAAATTTCATTTTGGTTCAGATGCTAGCAGATAATGTGGATGATCATTAGAGCTAAAAAGTGAAATGACCATTCAGGATCAGATTATCAAAACACAAGGAACGATATTATAGAGGACATGGATAACGCATCTGAGCAAAATGCAAATAATGCTTCAACAAACGATGCAAGGAGTGTTGATTTAAGGTGCGTTGTCGTGAGCAAGAAAGCATTAAAATGGACACTGGTCGCCTTTGTGATTGGTATTTTGATGATTGGAGTTACAGTCACATTAGTAATATTGCTGCCTAAGCATAAATCACGGTCACCAGCGCATGATCAGGACACTGAATCCGGGTCACCACAGCACGATCAGTACACAGAAGCACTGCATAAGGCTCTTATGTGGATATTAATATTCACAGATTAGGATAAGATGGACGTGAATGTGATTAATATTCACAGATTAGGATAAGATGGACGTGTTATGCTATACCTGGCCGTAAATGTGGTCAATGATGGAAGCAGAGGAGTTGAAGGTACGAAGCAAGTAATCCGTTCCCCACTTGATTAGTTCTCGAGTGTGATCGTATTCAACTCTTCATCTTCCAGAATTTACCACATTTACGGCCAAGTAGGAGGGTCTCAAAAAGGTTCAAAAATACCAGATGATCTAAACTGTTGGGAAAGACCCGAAGACATGGACTACAATCGCCCCACACAAATAATCACATCAGGGGCTGATCTTGCAGGTGAAATGACAGCAGCATCCGTCGTCTTTAAAGACGACACCGCATACTCTAAAAAACTTCTAGAAGGTGCAGCTACAGTATGGGCATTTGCCCAAGATCCAGGCAAGCGTAGCAGATACTCTAAAAACGACCTTTTTATCGAACATAGTTACAATTCCACAGGGTACTTTGACGAGTACTTATGGGGTGGTACCTGGATGTACTATGCAACTGGTAACGCTAGTTAACTATCGTTAGTCACGAGTCCAGGATTCCCAAGACAAGCGAAAGCGTTTACAGATGACCCTAGCAAACGGGTGCTTAGTTGGGACAACAAGTTTCCAGCTGTCATGTTGTTGCTGACTAGGCTACGCTTGTTCAGGGGACCCGGGTACCCTTATGAGGAGATGCTAATGAAGTACCATAATGCAACCTTGGTAACCCTTCTTCAGTATCAAATGCATAATTGGACCCGAGGTATGCATAACATAACACATTAATCGTTAACGTAATGTTTATTACATTAAAGACCTGTTAAATATATATGCAGGAGGTCTAATTGACCTTAATGAAGAGGTATAGAACCTACAATATGTTGTAAATGCCGTGTTCTTAGCTTCACTCTATGTGGATTACTTGGAAACTCTAAAGGTTGATAGTTTGTATTGTGGCTCGACCTTTATACCCTTGAAAAATTTGCGTGATTTTGCCACATCTCAGGTTAAATACTTTTTAACTCTTCTTATATATCTACTATGTTTCTATGTCAACTAGTTTAACTGTTGTTCTGGTGACAGATGAACTACATTTTGGGAGAAAACCCGATGAATATGAGTTACGTGGTTGGGCACGGGAAGAAATATTCAACACGTGTTCACCATCGAGGCGCATCAATACCAAATAACGATATAAAGTTTTCGTGCAAAGGAGGTTTTCAATGGATGTCTTCTAGTGAACCTAATCCAAACACTATCATGGGCGCCATGGTAGGAGGTCTGTTTGACATATTTCTGGACGAGCGTTCAAATTCTAGCTACACTGAACCCACCTTAGTTGGAAATGCTGGTTTGGTTGCTGCACTTGTTTCGCTGATGCCAACCGCAGGCTATGGCATCGGCGAGAAATCTATTATGTCAGCAATTCCGCAATTTTAGTTTTACCTGCACCACGGAATTCTTACATATCTTTGTAATATAAACACAATTAGTGATTCCATCTTTAAGTTTACCAATATGATACCTATATGTCTGAGTTGATAAGCAGTTAATTTAGAGTGTTCTTGCAGGCGTTTTCTTTAGATCCTCCGTAACAACTAAATTGGCAAAAAGATTTGTGACTTTCACACTAAAATGTGTGAGGTCTAAGTTCAATTCCTGCCAGGTGCAAACAAACGTGAAGTGACCACTCAACCTCCTGAAAAGGGAGGGCTTTGTGGCTTCACCTTCAGTGTGGCGGTGGGTTCAAACCCCATATATACCAAAAAAAACAGCCTAAATTGGTCTAAATAACTCTTAGCTCGAAAAGAAGTGATTTAGTCATAGCCATAAGCTCATAAGACATCCCTGTCATTGCTGATAACATAATACAAGTTTAATGCTGGTCAACTTTAAAAAAGTTAACATACTATCTTGACAAGTCTAAATAGACACAAAACATAATAACTTGTCTTATAGTTTAACATAATACAAGTTCAAAGTTCAAACACAAAAGGAAATATGCAGCCAAGAGGTCACATTTGAAGCTTTACTATTATGACTAAAGGGAAGACATACATCTGGGCTACATCGATCATCTATCTAGTCAACGTATGATATTGAAAATTAACTTTCGCTCTATATATATAGTTCACTCAACTCGTATGATATATTAAGTATGTTCGTACAACCTGTGGTTGATTGTTATTTGTTTTTTTAAGAATGTTAACAATATGCACTAGTCAAGACCATGAAATTTAGTTTCCTTTACTCGGTTTTTATTCAATCTTGGGTATAAGTACCAATTACAGCTGGGTATATAAGTGCCGGACACCATTTACAATGGTGCGAGTAACAAATTTCATTGTGGGTGCAAATGCTAACAGATACGTACTGTGGTGGATGGTCATATAGGCAAAAAAACAGAAGGCACGATATCGCAGAGGCCAGACATGGATAACGCATATGAGCCTAATGCAAATGATGCTCCAACAAACGATGCATGGAATGTTGATTTAAGATGCATCATCGTGAGCAAGAAAGCGTTAAAATGGACACTGGTCGCCTTTGTAGTTGCTATCCTGGTAATTGGAGTTTCGGTGACACTAGTAAAACTGCTTCCTAAGCATAAGTCACGCTCACCACCGCTCCATCAGGGCACAGAATCCTGGTCACCACAGCCAGACCAGTACACAGAAGCACTGCATAAGGCTCTTCTGTTCTTCAATGCTCAAAAATGTAAGTTGGTTCACATGCTTAAACAGATGGATTTTGATTTCAGATATCATGTGTTTAAAAACTAGTTTTAGATACCTTAATTAATGATGGATGGCAAAGACTTTAATAATGTCACATTTTCTTAGACAATCTAACAGTTTGGGGAAAATGATGTATTGTAGCCGGGAAGTTACCCGATGACAATGGGATTACATGGAGAAGAGATTCAGGGCTTGAGGATGGAAGTGATTTAACAGAAGGAGATCTAGTTGGAGGGTATTACGACGCTGGTGACAACACCAAGTTCCATTTCCCGATGTCCTTCGCTATGACAATGCTGAGTTGGAATGTACTTGAGTATGGGCACAAGTACAAGTCCATCAACGAATATGATCACACTCGAGAACTAATCAAGTGGGGAACCGATTACTTGCTTCGTACTTTCAACTCTTCATCTCCCAAAATTGACCACATTTACGGTCAAGTAGGAGAGGGTCTCCAAAAGGTTCAACACTACCAGATGATCAAAACTGCTGGGAAAGACCCGAAGATATGGACTACAATCGCCCCACACAGATACATCAGGGGCTGATCTTGCAGGTGAATTGACAGCAGCATTGGCAGCGGCGTCAATCGTCTTTAAAGATGACACCTCATACTCTAAGAAGCTTCTACAAGCTGCGGCTACAGTATGGGCATTTACCCGAGATCCAGGAAAACGTAGCAGATACTCTAGAAACAACCTTTTTATAGCACCTTACTACAATTCCACAGGGTACTATGATGAGTACTTATGGGGCGGTGCCTGGATGTACTATGCAACTGGTAACTCTAGTTACCTAAGGTTACTCACGCCTGTAGGACTCCCAAGACCGAAAGTGTTTACAGATGACCCTAGCAAACAGGTTCTTAGTTGGGATAACAAGTTGCCAGCTGTCATGTTATTGCTGACTAGGCTACGCGTGTTCAGGAACCCAGGGTACCCTTATGAGGAGATGCTAATGCAATAGCATAATGCCACCATGGTGACCATGTGTTCTTACCTTCATCAGTATCAAATACATAACTGGACACCAGGTATGGATAACATAACCCGTTATTCATTAAAGTATTGTTTTGACATGAAGAACTGTGAAATATATATGCAGGAGGGCTAATCGATCTCAACCAAGGACAGGTACAGAACCTACAATATGTTGTTAACGCCGTGTTTTTAGCTTCACTTTATGTGGATTATTGGGATGCTTTAAAGGATGATAGTATGTACTGTGGCTCAACGAGTATACCCGTGAAAAAGTTGCGTGAATTTGCCATATCTCAGGTTGAATACTTCTTAACTTTGTTTATCTTACTTCTATTTTCTATATTTTTTTAACTTAGTGTTCTGGTGACAGATGAACTATATTTTGGGGAAAACCCCAATGACTATGAGTTATGTGGTCGGACACGGGAAGAAATATCCGACACATGTTCACCATCGAGGCGCATCGATACCAAATAACGATATAAAGTATTCGTGCAAAGGTGGTTTTCAATGGATGTCTTCTAGTGAACCTAATCCAAACATTATCATGGGTGCCATGGTCGGAGGTCCAGACGAGCGTTCGAATTCTAGCTACACTGAACCCACCTTAGCCGGAAATGCAGGTTTGGTTGCTGCACTTGTTTTGCTGATACCAGGAAATGGCATCGACGAGAAATCTATAATGTCAGAAATTCCATCCCTTTATCTGCTGGTTCCACCACCACCACCACAGAATCCAAACAGGTCTAACCAATGGCAGTTACAACTGAAACTGTAAATGACCAGTCTATCAAACTGTTAATTAATAGTCTTTTTGCAGGTTTGACCTTTGAGATCTTTCATAACAATTCAACTGGTCAATTAATTCTTACCAAGCCGGTGTGTACTGTGTAATGCTTGGCTAAAAGCCAACAGTTGTTGTCTTGGAGATCATTATAGCTGTTTGTTTGTAGAGTTGTATTGTCTCTGTTTTGAGATTTGGAATGCATTATGGTGATTGTATATGCTTGTGTTTTATGGCCTTTTCTTGTTGCTTCGGGCGAGCCCTTAGCTGCAAGAATTTGGTATGCTACAAGTTGTGTGGTTAATATAATTCATGACCCGCTTACAGGGTAAAACATGAAAATAAATTGAATGGCTACATATTAAAGTTAAATTCAACTATACATCTCAAATCTCAAATCCTAGTATAGGAAACATTTTAATGCGATATGAAAATTCTTTTGCCTGCTGCAGTAACCCGAGTTGGTAGCAAAAGGTAAAAGATAGTGGCATTGCAGCGGGTAATGGATTAGCAGCCATGTTAATTTGAAATGAGATTTAGACACGCGAAGATGAGACAGCCAATACATGTAGGCTGTAGCTGACAGACTGGGATCAAGCTTTATTCGTGCTCAAATAACTAAAAGTACCGCTTGTTTCAGCATGCATCTTGTATCATACTTTTCAGTTCAAGGTGAGGCATGATGCAAGCGTAACGGAAAGGGTCAGCTTAAGATCAGCTTGTCGAGATCTCGACTATGCAATGTATGAAGTTCTTCCAAAATCTTGATGAGAACTGCTTAATTTAAGGGTATCATATACTCAGAGCAGCTAGCAGCATGTAGCAATTATTTAATCACGCTGATCTGTTTCTCAGCATATCAAAGAGTTAAATACACATGCAGTAGTATCTTAAGAGTACCAAGCCTTAATTTGCCACACTAACGCCTAATTTTCTTCATTTGCAATAAGGTGCCATCATGGCAAAACTATATAGCAGTTGAATTCAAACCCATTTAAGTTATCGTTTGAAAAAAAAGAGATGAAAATCAGTCAACCTTGTAAAAATATATAAGATGACAACTTTCTCACTGCAGTTGAATTCAACCCCATTTAAGCCATCGGTTCAAGACGAATATATTCAAGAACAGATCTAAGTACCTGTCATGAAATTCCATTTTGGTGCCGTTAAGAAATAAAGACTATTTTGTGGAGCATATGACAGCAGTAGACAATTCAAACAAGGCCGGCTGGGACCCACAATCATTCAAATGATAACCCCATAGCAGAGCAGATATGTAACGAACTGAAGAGGGGAGTGTAGATGCAGAAAACCAATGAAGCATAACACCTCCTCGACACAAAAAACAAGCATATTTAGAACTGTTCTATGAATAACGAGATTCACCATAGTCGATAAATAACAACAAAATATAGATAATAGACAAAACTTAGTACTTTCAAAGTTAAGAACCTTCACCAAATTCATGCAGTATCGTCAAACATAAAGTTGAAAACAGTCAACACAGATAACAAATTCCAGATACTTGAAAAGTTCATCTCCTAATGATCAGCTCCTGCTACGACGGCGCCCATTTCTGAAAAGATCAAGTAACCAGATATAAGTAAGTGCTATTAGAAGCTTCATAAACCAAAGATACTGTTTTGAAGTCATGAACTACGAAAACTTTACACCAGCTTGTGTAGATAACAGCTGTTTTGGCATACCAAATTAACAACTTTATAAATACAAATTAAACTGAACAAATATGAAGGAACTTCACCCGTTCGTGTATGGTACCTCCTCCCGTCCACGATACGGGGGTGACCTGCTGTTATAGTTATTCCTGCGGGGTGGTGACACACTACGACGCGGTGGAGATCGGCCACCACGCGGTGGTGATCGGTCACCACGAGGACTGTAACTCCTGCATTTAATAATAGAAGAGCACAAAGAGCATCAGAACCATAATAAGTTGCATCCCCGTGTTTAAAACGAATATTGTCGCATCAAATATATGAAGTATTGAACAAAATATTATCTCGTGCTTCAGCAATCTCACCTGCGACCATAACTAGGGCTCCTACGGTATCTAGCAACTGGGCTTCTACTGCGGCTCCGACGTCTACCACCGCCACCACCACCACGGCACTCACGAGCAAAATGACCAATCTCACCACACTCATAGCACTTGAGATCAGAACCACCTCCACGACCACGACCACCTCCACGGCCTCCATCGCGACCTCCATCACGTCCTCCATTTCTCGAGTTGTGAGACATCTCTACTCTCCAACCATTCCTACCTGGTTTAGTTAACAATAAATAATAAGCCCAAAAAGCAAATATAGTGGTACTTATAAAAGCAAAGGTGGTAACATATCCACGGAAAGTAGTACTTAATACTGATGAATATCCACTAATTAGCACAGTTTTGTGTTGCAATAGTTTAAACACAAAATCTAAAACATGTTCATAAGCAGACACATAGTTAGACTGTAAGAGTAGCGTCATAAAAAAGTGAAACGAGTAGAAGACGTACCATCAAGCTCACGGATAGCATCTTGTGCATCTCTTTTGTCATCAAAGTCAACAAAACCATACATATAAAAATTAAATAGAAAATTTCAAAAACCATACTAAATATGAAAATAAAATTTGTAATATATAAGAATATAATTAATATAAATAAAAACGAAATGTGTTTCTAAGAATTCGATAGTAGATGTGTTGCGACGAACATACTCATAACAGAGGTCGTCTTGCAACCCACACACTGCACAGACCACAGAATAGGGACTCGCTTAACAAAAACCAAGTAGAAACAAAACATCAACATAAAAAGCAATATCATATGGAATTATATAATGCATTCAAACAATGAACAAATACACTAAGGGGTTTTTTCGGGTTATATAGCCGGCTTATGACTTAAATGGTTTTGGGCACCTTTTGTGGCTTATTTTGAAAGTTTTCGGCGTATGTAAGTTCATTATGATAATGAAGTAATACCTGCGAATAACGCCAAAAGTGCGAAACTCGTCTTCGATTTCGCGTTCGCTAACTCTGGGATCCAAATTACCAACATAAACACGTGACATCTTCTTCAATAATCAATCACGCCTGTCAATTTACCAACATTATTATTATTAACTCTACATATATAGTATAACAACGCATTCACCTAACCTTAATAAAAAAACACAAAACCATATTATACCAACAGCAACTAACTAGGGTTTACAATAAACACGATCTAACAAATAAATTAAAACGATTACAGTAAAAAAAAAAAACATATATAATGAATTAGAGTTTATAGTATTAGTATTAGATTACCTTTAATTTGTGAGATGAATCGAAGAAGAAAAGTAGGATATAACAGAGAGATGTGTTCGGCGCAACTATTGTCTTGTGTTTCGATGTGTCAAACAAGTTTTTAGGTTTTGGGATGTCTTTCCAATTGTTTATTGTCTTTTCTTCTTATAGATTGTTTTTTACAAAATTACGTGGCTAGTCCTTGTGGTTAAGTAGGCAAACACGGTTCGGTTTGGGTTCGTTTTTAGCTAAAATTAAAATCGAATCAAAATATTCGGTTTTTATAAAAATCAAAACCGAAACCGACTGGTTATTGTCAGGTCGATTTTTTTGTTATTTCAATTTTTAACCATTTATATTTGGGCATGGCTGATTTGTAACAACAAGTCTGTTTTACGTATGAAAATTACTTAATTCTTCTTTATTTTTGTTAATATAAGCTTAATGATGTTATCTTAAATTTTTACACATACACACATATAGATAAAACACAAAAATGTAAGGTAACATCATTATCGTCTTCCACGGGTTATGGGTCCAAATACCGTCTTCCATAACGTATGGGGGAGGTTGAGACGTAGACGGCCATAACCCCTACCTAAGGTAGAGAGGCTGCTTCCGGTTCTACCAATGGTAGAAAAGGACACCCGGCCTTGCAATGAGTGAGTATCGAACCCTTGACCTTTGTCTCCAAAAGCAAGGGTGATAACCACCTAACATTGCTATATATATAGATAAAACACACACACATGTAAATCAAACACGTCTAGTATGATTATTATTGTCGAATATATATTGATATATTGTTAGGTAAACACAAATACACGGAAGCACACACGTAAACGTTAAGAAAAATATTAAATACACCTATAAAATGAATATAAACGAGGTATTAGGCTGCCACGCGTTGTGGCGAAGCGTTTAAAATTGCTTGTGTAAACATATGATAATTTAAATTCATCATAAACATAATAACAAATACTGCATTTGCCATTGGCCAATAAATTCCCATCAATACATTTAGAACACATAACTATAATCGGTGTTGACACGACACATCGACCATAATTTTGAGATATTATACTTAGCAACACTTTGCTCTTGTATAATAGAATATGTGTAAAATATCCAAAAAGGATTAAAATACACATCGAAGTAGGTTTGATAACTTGGGCTATTCATCCGAGATCCTAAGTATATTCTTTGTAACGCAATGAAAATAAAGTTATCAATTTTGAAAATTCAAAATGATAATTAAGGATCTCTACACAACAAACTACAATAGAAATATCATGCATGGCTTGACAAATCTTGATGCATGCATGCATAATTGTAGGAACTAGCTTGTGTAACTTAATCATCAAATCTTAACTAAATTACTCAAATCACTACAGCATAGTCCTTATAAAAGCCAACAATATAGCAAATCATAAAACCCACTACTCTTACTCCTCTTTTAAAATCGGCCAAAAGGAAAAACACAAGAAATCCTTTCAAACCTAATACCAAAAATGAGTGAATCAACCATCGACAACTACAAAGGAAAACAAATCGTCATGGAAGAGGATCCAAATGACGAATGGGAAAACCCAACATGTGAAGATAACTTAATCTTAGGAAATTATGTAAATAAGTGCCTATCGGACGGTCCGATATGGTATAAGATGGGGTATCATCTCCCTCATAAGCTTAATGCAAAAAACATCCTCATACTGCCACTCACAAATGTTACAAGAAAGGGATCAAGGTTCAAAGTGACCTCAAGGATTTTTCATGAGGAAATTAGGGAGATTTACTATTCCCTTAACAACAACTTCAAATTGTTGTGGTGGGTGGTTAAGCCATTAGCAAAGGCCGCAGCCCAATGCCGTAAGAAATAAACGGCTTGGATGCACCTTTGAATAAGGGGATGATGATAATGGGTACCCCCATGTATATTAGACTAGTTGTGGCTGTGGCAAAGTATAATGTTTACTTATGGAGTGTAATGGCCTGTTTATTATGTGTAATAAAATGCTTGAATGCTTTTCTTAATTCTTACTAATGCCTTAATGTAACATAATCACTTGAACCACACATTGTGAATAGATTATAAATATAAAGACATACACACCAATTGTTCAACATGCTCAACAAAAATGTATTGAAGTCCAATAACTAAACATATGTAAATGAAGAAATAATGTTAAATTGAATGCAATAATGTAAATATAAATAATAAAACTTGATACATAAATTAACTACACTCAATGACACGTCACTAACCCATGTTGGACTTAAACATGTGTATATGTGTGTTACTTGTGGTATTTTGTATTTGTTTGTTGCTGGTTGTAGCCAAGAACACACTGAGAAGGTAATGCTCTTGAACCATGGATCTCCGCCTTGGAACAAGGGGAGCAACGATCTAGGGGGAGCATGTGAAAAGATATCTACTTTCTACCTCTACAAAGATATCTACCTTCAAGTGAAAGACCATGATCCCGCCTTTTTGATTTGACAAAAGGGTGAGAAGGAAAGCAAAGAGCTAGAGCTTACGGGGGAGAAGACAAACTACTCAAGCTCGGTAAAGACCAAGTTCAAGCTTCACCAAATTACAAGACCAAGATCAAAACGCAAGCTACATCAACGGTGTTCTTCGTCTTCGCTATGTTTGTAATTTTAATTTGTTTTCAAACTTTTATTTGTCATAATCAAAAAGTGGGAGATTATTGGTGCAACATTGACTAGAATCTCATTTATGTTTTGACGATGACAAATAAGCGTTCATAACACTTAAAATAAGAAACGATAGCCAAAGTCCAGAAAACCGGGATTATATTTCTGGCGCGCCAGTCACGCGTCGGCGCGTGAGGTAGTACGCCAGGGGTTGTCCCATTTTTACGAATTTTGTTTTGTCGGCTTTCTATTACCCGACACATGTGAAAACTTCAATAACGATATGTGCATGATACTTGAACATTTGCGAACACTCCAAATGAGGTTTAGAGTTTGAAAAGAGCAAAAACAAATCCTCTCGTTTTTCAACAAAATGCCAACTCATCTATTTTATCAAACGCCTCTAGCCAAGGCCGAAACTTCTTTCCAAACCTAGTATGAATATACTTTCAGCATACCATCAAATGAAAGTATTCATTTGACCTTACTCCGGACTTACGTTGTTCCTAATCACGTAACGGGTTTTACTCCCTTATTGGTCAAACTAAGTCAAAGGTCACTTTGCGTAAACGCATCCTTTCCAGTCATGGGATATGCTTTACTTGAGATGCAAAGCACTTAGCTTGTTTGCATTAAGATGATTAATGATCAAATCCATTGTTGATAATCATGGATTAAAGTCTAAATGAATAATTGAGTTTGTGATAATTGAAGGTTAATCTTACTTTGATCCTTCTCACTTTTCTATATAAATGTTTTACAAACTCCCACAAGTATTCCTCATACATCACCCTTACCTCACTTCTCCTCTAAACATTCTCCTAATCATTTGTTAATCCCTTCTACCCAACAAATGATCGTTCACACCTTCCACGCACTCTAAACATTCCTTCCCTAAACCATTCAATAGTCATCATTGCCCATCTCTTTTCTCTCTTATGGCAATGTGATTATCTACCCAATCAATCCTTTGATTATCACCCTTATCATCTTCTTCATTTATATTCACAAGCATAAAGCCTAAACCTTCCTCACTTAAACCTTCCCCAAAACACACAGAGTGGGACAACTCACATTCCCTTACACAATGTACATTCCTTGTACTTGTTGTGCCTTTTGTCCTCAAGCATTCCAAGATAGGCTCCTATCCATCACATCCCAACATTCTCTACCACACAATCCCTATTCATTCTCTTCTTCATCTTAACACACACACATCCATTTGAATTTAAATTACACATGCACACATACTCAAAGCTTCTCACATACTCTTCTCCTATATACACACACTCACATTTGAATTCAAATCCTTACACACTTCACCAAAGCTTTCATCACACACATTTTGCCAACTCATCCTTCCTAACAATTCAAATTTGAATTTGAGCAAAGGCTCCCTTTTATCACATCAACATCACATCCAATACAACTCATATCCAACTCACTCCTATCCTTATCCTTAACATTCAAATTTAAATTTTGAAGAATCATAAGGCTCATTTTCATCACATAAATGCCAACTCACCTCTTTCTCCACATTATCCCACATGCCTATTATTTGAATTTGAAATTCAAATTATCCCTCCAGCATCCACACTTCCTCTCCAAGCAAAGAAATATTCCTTTGGTATATTCCTTATGCTTTTGGCATATTCCTTTCTATCTTAAGTATGTCAACTCATCAACTTAATCATGGTTAGTTTCTAACTAAGCCATTTACCTTTGAGAAATACCCAAACATACCATTTTTCTAATAGTTCTTCTCTATCTTTTTGATATTGGACAAACACCCCGAAAACGCTTTTTACTACTTCAAAAACGTTTTTATCAAATGACTATTTGAGTTGGTTGACCTTGAGTGTAAGAATAATGTAAAGGTCTAAACGTGAAGTACAATTGGGGGGTTTAGCAAGAACGGATATCTAATACGCCAAAAACCAAAAAACTCGAGACGGGTTTCTGGCGCGCTGGGTAGCATGCTAGTGGCTGTTTGGAAAAGCCTATTATGGTTTTTGGCCTATAAATACCCCCTTTTGGTTCGTGTATTCCTCACTTCTTGTCATTCATTCTTTCTCTATTTTTCTCTTCTCCTATCCTCTAAGACTAACACCTCTGGTGTTCTTATCTTCTTAATCTATCATTCTATTGAAGAACACATCTCTGCAAGAGAGGCATGCAAGCACTTAATCTGCACTTGTATGTTAGTAGTCGAGGGTCTTCTTTCTCATATCATTTCTATTAGAATCGAGTCTTTATGTTAGGTTAGGACATCATTCAACTATCTTTCATTCATTTAATTTGGTTGTAAGGGAAGTCTTGTATCTTTGTGATCAAGCCTAGATCATTGGGAATCTAGTTAGGGTTTTGTTAAGCTTCCAAGGGTAAGTTCTTAGTGGTCCTAGTTGATCTTAGTGATCCTAGAAGAAAAGTCGAATCACGGGTTCTTAGGGGTGAATTTCGAGGGTGAAATACCATAAGGAGTAGCTCTTCTTGATGAGCGTCGATCTTAGTGCTTATCGGTGGAGCAAAGTTGTAATACGGTTTATAGTCCACCATAAGGATTATACTAGAGTAATAGTATCATGTCGTGGATTCGCAGCTGGACGTACGGATGGTATAAACCCCCATCCCGAACCAGTATATATCGTGGTCTCTCTCTCTCTCTCTCTCTGTGTGTGTCTCTTTCCGTCTACTTATTGTCTTTATTACCAAGTAGATCATTACACTACTCTGCTCTTTGAGACTTGAAGTTTTTTAAACTTCAAAGAAGTCAAGAGGACCGTATTCACTCACCTCTACGGTTCTACATCACCCTTGTTTAAACTACTCTCAAAGTGACACGTCACATTCTCTTAGTGAAATAAGATGAACGAACGAAGCTTTCATGTATTAGTTACTTAATAACAAAGGTTTTGACTAGGGTGGTAGTGGAGTTGGTGATTCGATGCTAAAGGGGACCAAGTCCCCGGTATAAAACCCACAACCCCCCAACCCCCCCACCCCCCACAATTAGTATCTAGGGGGGGGGGTGTAATAAATTTATTTAATAAATGGTTATCTGAATTATTCCCCCTCACCACCCCACCCCCCCCCACACACCCCCCCCCAATACCCCAGCCCCCCCCCCCACCATACTAGTGTATAAAATATTTAATTGTAACAGGAGTCTGTCTCAACAATTAATTTTAAATGAGTTAACAACCTTTGTCCAAGCCAACCTCAAAAAGTGATATTAGTTGAGGTATTAAACCATAACTTCTTTTTGGAAGATCATTGAACTTGTAACTAACTATTTTAACTTATAAAATAAGTAATTTATAAAACAAAAACCGTAAAAACTTTATTTATATTTTATGATAATTCTATGTTTTTTGTCGATAACAATCATAAAATCATATTAATTAAAAAAAAATACATATTTTTAATCATATTTTCATTAAATAATCGTTATTATCAATAATCAATTTAAATACTTTTGAACCTAATAATCAAGGGTTTTACTACACAATCCTTTTTAACAAAAGTCAACATTATCTTTTGAAACATACAAGTAACACAAAGTTACTTGCACATCTATTTTTAGCACATACATAAAATTACATAAAGTAAAAACTAGTTACAAAAATAGTTATTATATCATGCATGACATCATTCATCTAGTTGACCTTCATGTATTGTCATTTCATAACCTTGCCATATCTAGAGAAGATCTTGGAAGATCATTCAAGATTTTGGGAGATTTAATATCCAAAATCTAGATTTTCTATTATGTGAGTCGGATCCCTTACCATACACTGGCCGAGTCCCTTTTGGAAGGGATCCGTCAGATCCGGGTAAAAAATGGTATTTTGCCTATAAATAGCAAGCCAATTCTCATTGTTTTTTCACCCATCCTTATACATTCTCTCTTACATTCTCATTTCATTATACTAACCTCAGATCTGTGATCAAATTCATAGTTTATATTTTGTTTTTGATTCTTTAGCTCTTTATAAAAGACGAGATCGCTACGTTTTGCTTACAAGACTTCCAAGCCGTAAGAAACTTGTTGCTAGTCTTCATCATCATTTCAAGATCGTTATATTGATCCTTGTATATCATGCATCTCATTGTAACATAAACCTCGTACCTTGTAAAGTTTAGATTGAGTTTAGGTTGGTTCTACCTTTGTTAGAACCCGATATTTAGCTTTGTACCAGATAAAGTGTAAGCGACGTAAGGTTGGTTCTACCTCCAACTAGAACTCGGTACTTAGCTTTGTACCGGATAAAGTGTAAGCGACGTTGTGAGGCTTCTCCGCCGGATAAGGAGCTTGTGGATATAGTGTTACGAACTCTCGAGTTGGGTACTCGGGGAGTGGAGTAGGGCAAGGAAGGTGTCCTTGTAGCCGAACCACTATAAATACTTGTGTCACGGTTCCATCTCTCTTTACTTTTATTTCTTGCATTTCAGCCTCATTATTGTTTAAATTCTTACATTATCAAGTATACGTTTGTATACTTTAAATATCCAAAAGACTTCACACAACTTGATCTAATTATTTTGAAACGTTAATTTTAATCGGTAAAACTATTTAACCCCCTCCCCCTTCTAGTTTTCCACAGTAATAAGCATTATTTTTTAGAATAGAGCTTACTGAAAGCACATAGTTAAGCTTATCAAAATAGGAAAATACACCTTATATCGTCTCCAATTCATACGTATAATAAATTTGGTAAAGAAACGAAATCTTTAACACGAAATGACTTTTACTCTATCTAGACGTGTACCCGTGCATAGCGACGGAATTTTATAGCGGCATATCGATATAATGGAGATATTGTGATTAAGTGTTTCGTGTTACGTTATTGAAATATGAATCGGGATTGAGATGAATTTGTAAAAAAGAAAAAAAGAAAAAAAGAGATAAAAGCTCATGTTTAATTTAGAAACTAATAAATATAAGTTTTTCAAACTTGCCATGTATTAAGTAGTAAGGGTGATTTACGCAAAACATTAATTTAAGTTTTTCACTTTCAAGAAAAGTTAGTTTTTCTATTATAAATAGTATATAGATAATTTAAGTTTTTCACTTTCAAGAAAAGTTAGGTTACGTTTAGTTGGAGAAAAAATTTCCTAGTTTTGTGTTTTCAGATTTGTAAAAAAAAGAGGAGATTTATTTTCCACAAAACATAGAAAACGCGTTCATGTGATATTGTTTTCCATTCTCAAGAAAAGGAGGGAGGTTACAAAGAAAACAAGAAAAACAAATAAAATGTGTTTTGTAGTTTCCCTTGTTAAGTTGGGAAATGCATGTTTTGTGTTTTGTAGAGAATTTTGTTGAAAAACAATGATTTGAACTTAATCTCTGTTTTCCTTGTTTTTCACAAAACATTTTGTGGAAATAAGGGTGTTTTTCCCCAACTAAATGCAACCTTAGTTTTTCCATTATAAATAGTATAGATATAGATATAGTTGTAAGTTAAATTTCTTTGGCATGTGATCAAATTGGGCTAATTAAGTTTTATCAAGTTGCTCATTTTTCATTGCTCAGAGAGATTGTATTTGAGGTCTTTAAAACAAGCATGAGAACCCGCGCGTTGCTGGGGGGCTTATTATTTTTTCGAGATGGTTTTGTGAGACGTTTTCAGGTTGGAGGATTTTTCCTAATTATAACTTTTGTTGATGGTACATAAGAACTGCAACTAACCTTGTAAACCATGAAATATTCCATTTATAAAGTTTAGGTGAAGGGTAATAGGTAAATATAGAATTCCACCCAAACCAAAGTTCCAAAATAAACACAGATTGCAGTCAAAGATGCTTTATTGTTTCATATAACAAATCAATAGCTGCAAAGCAAATTGAACAGAAGCCCGAAAAACAACTTTGTAAAAATCAAAAAGGGCAATGGATATCAGTCTCTCCTCTTGTAACAAATTTATGTGTAACAATTTATTATGTTTCTCTAAGGTTACAACATCATATATATACTTTCATCGTCAAGTGTTATTCCAGTCATCGAAATGCCTTTCAAAAAAAATTCCAGTCATCTAAATGGCTCAACTGGATCCGTTTCCATAAGTATACTTGCAGCCTTGAAACAATCAACCGCTTCTGTTATACACATGGGCCCTCATCTTTATAAAACTCAATAAGTTTAAACCAAGCCGATGAGTTCATTCGGTCTAGTCTCAATGCCTCGGTCAAGAAGCTCCGGATCACTGGTCCAGACTTGCCACCAAACCGTCTCAAAACCACGGCCATGGAAACAAAGTAGCCTAATAGCTCTTAACTAAAATTTTTTCCATCTTGCCATGTTTACATCTAAATGAATGAATACAAAAATCAAAAATTTATAATGAAGACATTGAAACAGAAGTAGAGCATAATATCACACCCCGTCTAAAGCGGAACATGAGGCGTGATGGAGGGATTGATCGTCATAACACATGGTGTCGATATAGAGAAAACTAAAATGCATACCAATAAAAGTGTCATGATGTCCCCTGAACTCAAGTGGATACTTGTGTCGTGCCTTGTCGAATCACAACACATAGTCTGAAGTATTACAAGCCAAGCTCCCACACATGGGGAAATATAAGTCTAGAAATGATCCAAAATACATAACTGAAAACAAAGTTCTAAATGCAGTCATTCAAGGAAAGATCCTCAAGGGATACTCTTAGGTCTGCTAAAGGCCTTCTATCCTGACTTCACTGAGCATTCACATCACCTGAAAATAATACTCGAAAAGGTCAACATAAAGTTGGTGAGCTCGTAGGTTTAGAGTATAAACCTAGTTGTTGTGCCAGAATCTGAGTAGGATAATATTGCAATATAATAGCAGAGTGCAAGCAATATACATAGCAATCCAATAGCAATCATAGTAGTCGTAGCATATCATAGCAATCAAATCATACCAACCATTCAACAATGGTCCAAGCGCTTATAGTCCTCCGAACCTATCGCCTACCAGCTGGAGCTACACACGTCGGCTTAGTAGTTGTTTGTCATTTCCCAAATAGCATGCATGAACATATACAGCAACATTCACATACGCAATTATAGGCACATAACATTGTCAAAAAATGTAGTAATAGTTTAGCATATAAGTAAAACAGTTTGAAATAGATTTGAGTATCATTTTTCCCCAAGGAAAATAGTTTGAAAGTGGGGCTACGAGAACTCACCTTAAACAAGGATGAATAGTAGCTGAGAATAAGATGGTCAAACAACAACGTGCAACGGCGTCCAGTCACAACCTAGCAATGTGTGATGACTCAAAATATATTGTAATGTTATTTTGAAATTGATGCATATGAATTTATTAAAGTGTTTTGTATCATTTTTATTTTAGAATTACTGGTGCGTGGTGGTTGAAAATTAAACTCGAATAAAATAAACCGAATGTGTGTGGTGTGGTGTATGTAATCATAAATATAGAAATATATAAATAAAATAGATATATATATATATATATATATATATATATATATATATATATATATATAATGTAATATATATATAACATATATATGGGGCTAACTATGAGTGTATAAATATGATTTAGTGACTGGATGACACCTCAACGATGACATTGACACATTTTTGACATTAATTTTTGGAATTTTTATAAAAAATATCCCTTGCAAGGTTTGAACTTGTGACCTATGCTTAATATGCAACACCCTTAACCAACTTAGCCAAGCTTTCAATTGTGTTTTACTATAAAAAAACCAATAATGATAAACAACATTCGAACCCATGCTCATATATTTATTTTTTTCATAATTAATTTTAAGATATACTCCATATATAATTTATAAAAAAGATATACTCTATATATTAGTTATACACAAGATATACTCTATAATTTACAGAGATGGTCCATAATGATATGCACTATCTAACTCAAAATTTGTAATTTTCTGTATAAATATCAAAGATATACTCCATGATTTGAGGATATACTCCCCAAAATCATCTCCTTCATATGTATCTTACTTCCCAAAATCATCTCCTTCATACGTTCTTACTTCCCAAAATCAATCCTAACTCAAAACCCTTTATGGAGGTTCAACATCTTTTCCAAGCAATAGCTACAAATAAGTTTGGTTTGTATGTGAATGTGATTTAATTATTATAGTTGTTACTTCCGTATTGAATTTGTAATACATGTTTCCCATAATTTAGTATCTTTGTTTGTAATAAAAATGTGTTCATCGTTATAAAGTAAATGTATGTAGGGGTTTTAATGTGATTTTCTAACAGAGAACATTGGTTAACTTATTATAAGACCATGTATAGATTCTCTTTATATAATGGTGAACATCGGTTTTAATGTTTCTTCATTTAAATGTATAGATTCTCTTTCAGTTTGTATTCGAAATCATTCAAAGGTAGTATTTTATCCTTTTATGTTTCGAAAGTACTAATTTTGTGTTAATGTCAAAAAAGCAAGTGAACATGATAGTCACTATTCTCAGCGTAAAAATGAGGGGTCAACAAAACAAGTGAAAGTAAGAGATGAGAGTAGTCAGTATCATAAAATTGAGCTTGACCCGAAAGGGGATATGCATAGAGAACCTAAAGCTCTTAGGCTTTTTCGTGCTGCTCTGATAAAACTTATAAAATAATTATTAAAGCCAACAATAGTTTCACATAGAAAATGTTTAACTATACAATAATAGTTAATATACGACTATAATCAATGATATAGTTTCATTTTAATATAGTTCATGTTTAGTTTTTATGACCAGTTACTTCATAAATTAAGTTTATTAAGATCAGCTTACTCCAACAGCTTACATTCACTCAAGGCTTATCAAGTAAATATACATGACGAAGACGACGTTCAACGGAGCGAATGTATTCATGCTTTGAAACTTAGTTCTGCCAGAAGTATTTGATTCGCTTTGTGACGTTCTAAAAGATAATGGAGCTGAGATAATTCTATGTTGTGATCCATCACGTAATGGACCTAATGATTATCACATTATCTCCTCTCGAGATTAAGCATGTATAAGTTGTTTATGTGTTATTGTTATATGTTGTCTGAATTTTAACTGAATTTGATGACTTTTTGTTTGCGGGAAATGTTCGAGGATTTGCGCCACAAAGGCTGTAATTTGCTTGATATGTGTTCTATTAATTCTATTTCAAGAGCACGCAACACTTTGTTAACAACTGTTGATTCAAATTTTGTGAGTTTTCAAAATAAAAATCAAATCATTAGTTACAAAGTAGTAATTAAAGGAATGTATATTGGGAAATTTTTAGTTACATAGTTATATTTCAAGAGCATGTTAGGAACTTCTAGCTACTAGGAAGTACATATGACATGTCAAAGAAGTAATTTGATGATCTTTTTTAGGTCTTCTTTGTGTGTTCTCGTATGCAAAAGAGAACAAAATGCTGCCAAAACAAGGGTTCACTTACTGCCTTGCAATGGATAGAGTGAAAATACTGGCCACTGGCTTTGAAATAGAGAAAAAGGTTCTTTTCATCTTGTCAAAACCTACCTTTACTTGCATTGAAACGAGTGTCTTTGAAATATATTTCTTTTTTCTTCATTAGTATTTTGGAACTTCTTTCTCGGTGGATGGAAAAGGAAACTACACAAATATAACAGTAGTGTAATATCCGCTTTACTTTGCTCCAGAAACAATTGAATCGAGTGATCATCATTTAAGCTGAGATCACCATATTAATCATGGACTTTTCACAGAAGCAAAATGGTATTGGATCAGTGTAGGTGCTTTAGTTGGATATATTTTCGTCTTTAATGCCTTGGATTAAAAAAAGTGGTTCTTATTGGATCAACATACATATTTATTTATTAGAAAATCAGTAGCACATGTTGTAATGCATTAAGGATCTAATCTGATTTACTATTTTTATAGGTCAAGTATACAGAATATTAGTTATATGGTCAAGTATATAAAGAGCTTCTCTATTTTATAAAGCCTAAACTTATTTCTTAAAACTCTAGCGATTTTCTTAACTCTTTTACCTTATTGTGGGGTCTAATATTTATGTTCAATATCATAAATATCATGAGATTGTTACAATTGTTATCATATACCGTACCATATTGGCAAAGTTTATTATAAAGAGCTTCTTATTTTATAAAGCCCTAATTATACTTATTTCTTAAAACTCTAGCGGGATTTTTATGATATTCTTTTACCATATTGAGTAGAGTGTCTAATATTTATGTTCAATATCTAAATATCATGAGATTGTTACCAATTGTTATCATATACCCGTCGCTACGCTTATTGGCAGAGAAAAGATTTATGCTCCAATATTCCCTTATTTTCCTTTAGCGACCTTAAGAAGTAATATGTTATTATTGATCCGATATTCTGATTTACAAGATCTGTTTGGTTATATTTGAAATATTATATAATTTGTCCAACAATTTTGTTGTGTGAACTTGTTTCCATTTATTTTGGACGAGAAGTAAATTTAAAGAAGTGGTAATGAGACATTATGGTTAACTCTGTAAGGATTTTTTGCAGATGCGTGAATATATTGACGACACAAAAGATTACATCAACATCCAGGTATGCAGAAGGCAGTGCACTTTTTAGTTTATTCGTATTTTAACGATATCATCAAAAGACCTGTTTTTGTTTGCACGGACCTCACGTATAGAACTAGAAAAAAAAACACGACAAATGTGGAGGAAAATTATTCTGCATGAAGTGAAACGTGTGGATGTGGAATGAGATCTCAAAGAAATTCTTGCTGTGCGTTTCTCTAAATTAATTGACAACCATTTTTGATTACGTATATGTCAACAAAAGTTAATCACAATTATATATCTTTGTTGCTTAATGACGATATGCAATATTGATTATTTGGTTTTCAACGATTTTTTTCAGTTTTTATCAAATATTTGTGTTTAGAATTTGTGGGGGAATTTAGTGTTAAAGCTATGGGTGAGACGAGCCAAGGTGAGATTGGACATCCCTGCACGGCTACTTACCCTTAAGTATTAGATAACACTCTTCATGTCACAGGTTTTAAAAAGGTATTTGGTCATATTGTTTTTATTGTTTTCACCAAAGCGTTACGAGTTAAGACGAGGTTTACTCTGGTTCTATGAACTTGAGTAGTAGTACTATAAGTTTAACACTTGTGGTTGGTTGGTTACCTTGGTTGCTAGAAAATAGTCGTGGATGATAACAGTTTTCTCTTGCAAATGAACATCTCGAAAAGAATGTATGAAGGTGAAAGTTTTGAGATGTTAAACATTAGTTTAAAACTGGGATATTTTATAGATATGTTTTTTTACCCTTAAAGTCTGGTTCCTTTCTAATATTTTGCAGGCACTGAATGGTGAATTGCTGAAAGCTAAAGACAAACACCAAGAGGGATATACGGAAGGAGCTCAGGATGCTTTCGGAAGAAGAATGCAAGAGACAACAACTGGCCGTGACAGACATTATAAAGAATGCAGATGTCGTTTTAACTACTCTCACAGGTTCATTAACGAAAAAGTTAGATGGCACATCATTTGATCTTGTGATAATTGATGAATCTTGCTCAGCACAATAATACATCACTAGATTGCTGTCTTGTGGAAGCTTTTTGTACCACATGTTCTATAAAATATTAAATGTAATTAAAATTCTACAAAAAAGTTCTATTTTTTTACAAAAAGCAATCTGTGACGGAGTTTGTTTGTCCCAGATTTATAGCTTAATTTTGATCGTTTTGCATAGATTAGTGAGTCTGCTTTCTAGCAGAAGCTTTTTTATTTATCTTCTGACCAATGTTTTTTTTCCATACACTATTGTGTTGAGCTGAATTTTTGGTTTCCTTAAACTAAGTTAATTTTCTATACTTTAGTTTTGATTATTTAGTTTTTTGGCAGTTTCGCCTAGTGAGAACATGTAAGGGTTGTGTGAGGCAACGAAAAGTGGTATATGAACAAATGCTTTTCAACTTTTTGAGATCGCTGTGATTAGTAAGCTTTTATCTGTTTGGCAGGATCTTGATTTTTCTTTAATTTGTTATTTGGGTATGTGTTTTTACCAGATTCGATGTTATGCGGGACTATCTTTTGTTCGTCAAGTTTACTCCTTTTGTGAAAGGCCGTAGTTAAGATTTATTTAAGTTTTTGGGTTTATGTTCTTTAATTTTTAACATTGGTTTCACGGTTATCAATACCATCGACTAAGTCTAATGCCATGGCACTTTCTTAATCCATCTAGGCAACATTGACTATATGTACATCAGATCATAAAGTTTCAGTCTATTCTCATCACATCCAGGTGTGTTAACTCCTGAGAGAGGTGAATCATTGAAAATTTAAATGGATTTGATGTCTCTTTACCAGTTAGCCATTAACCCTGGAGTAGCCAATGTTTGGTTCATAAACCATGGTACATTGATAACCATTTCAACTCTTAGTACGTGAAACATGGTGAGTTGAATTACCATATGATTTTTAGCAAATCATCAGCTATCAACGGATTTGAATACTCTTTACCAGTAGCCGTTTGCTCTGGAGTAGCTAACTCTTTGTTTTAAAAACATGGTGAGTTAATTACCATACAGTTTTTGGTAAACTATCAACCATCAATGGATTTGAGAAGTCTTTACCAAAGCCGTTTGCTTTGGACTAGCCAGTCCTTATGCCTATTAAGCATGGTGAACTGATGACCATTTGTTGTGTGGTGGTTAGCCAACACTCAAACCCTTCTCTCTTCTATTATAGTCCACAGTTTCCAACATATGTCCACAGCTACTGATAACTTCATCACTTTTTAACACCAGCTTGCTTCTCAATCATCTTCAAAAGTTTATAACAAACTTCATTCATTTTTCCATCCAGAAGCTTCATTTTCAGCATCACTTGGCAGGCATCTTTTGACAGAGGATACTTCCTATCTGCTAACATATAAATATTGCATGCCTCCAAGGTTAGACAATGTACTGCACACTTGTCATAATATCTCTAACTAATCATCTTTTGCTGTAGTGGTAAGCTCCAAATAGCATCTTCATTGAGAGGTGGATCAAACATAGTCCTGAGATCACTCCATAGTACTCTGTCATAAGCATCTTCAGGCCTATTTGTTCCATATTTCTGCATAACCAACCTGTACAGCTCAATAAGATCCTCTCTTGTGAAGTCTTTAAGCATAGCTCCAAAGCTCATATAAACTGTATCAGCTCCATTTGCTCTTATTATCTGATAAATGCTTCTTTCACCTTGTTGAAATATCTTCCAATTTGCCACAATATTAGATTTTGTATCCAAAGGAGTAGGATTCATAGCTTCTATTGATTCCTCTTTATCAGTCTCTGAATCTCCTTGTGGACTCTTGTCAATACTTATACCTTTCCTAGCCTTTTGCTTCTTTCTTTTTCCTACTCTTTTTACTGGCTCTTCTTCTTTCACTTTACCAACTTTTTCTTCTGTATCTGAAACATCAATCCTTTGTTTCTTTGAAATTTCTGTCTGAAGCTCTTCTCCATATCTTTTCAACTGTGCCTTTGTAGCTTCAATATTTATAGGAACAAAAGATTCAACCTGCTTGACCAACTTATCAAACTCTTCTTTCACTTCTTCAAAACTCAACTTCTTTAACTGTGTAAGCTTCTATGTCCTCTGATTCTTCAAATAATTCATCACGTAGTTCCTCAGCAGTGATTGGGTCATAGGCTTACTTCTTCTTGCTTTAGCTCTTTCTTCTGCAAAGAACTTCTTTCTCTGATTTACTAACTCTACCATCTTCTTTGCAAAGTCTTCTTCTGGCAACTCCTTCCCTATCACATTCTTTGTCAATTCTGCATTAGCTTCAAGCTTAGCTCTAATGGCATCCCAATCTTCTTCAGTGTAGTGTTGAGCTTCAAATTGAACTTGAGCTTTTCTTTGCTTTTGTTGCTCAGTTAATTCTTCTTCTTCCATTCTTTTAGCTAAGAGTGCATCCAAATGAACTTGTTTGGCAGTTTCTTCTTCCTCTAGAGTTTGCAATCTTATGGCTTCTGCAAGACTAGCTTCTTCTTGTTGAATTTGTTCTTTAGTTCTTTTGGGAGCTTGAGTCTCTTCAACAATCATTGGAGCTTTTCCTTCCCTTTGGCCTCTAGCAGAACTAACTGGTCCACTACCAGTACTAACTCCTAAGCCACCAGTATTAACTTCTTCAAAGCCAGTACTAATATCTTCAAAGCCAGTACTAATGTCTTCAAAGCCAGTACTAATGTCTTCAAAACCAGTATCAATATCTTTTCCCTTGGACTCTTTTCTCCTCTTGTATCTTTTACCCTTATCAACTGACTTTGACCTCTGAGAAGCAACCTTTGATAGAGTTTTGGCTGCTTCCAAGGTTGTAGGGCTGATATCTTCCTCCCTTGAAGTTTTGCTTTGTGTAGGAGTCTTAAAAACTTCTGACTTATCCTTCATCATATTCCTAACCATTTCATCCAAACCTTCCTCTTGTAAATTCCTCCCCTGTTTAGAAGAAATTTCAGCATCCCCATCCTTTGAATCAGGTAGAACCACATGTCTCCTTTTGAGAACATATTCCATCTTCTTTACCCATTTTACCAATTTCACAAGAGCTTTTCCCATGGTCAACTTAGTCTGCTTTAGTTCAGTCTCCAAGCTATCAACCTTTGTGAGCAACTTGGGAACCAATTGAAGCAGGTCATCCACTGACATTGTTCTTTCTTCTGCCACATGAGGGTGAGTAGGATCTTGTGATTGTGGAACTCCAGTTTCCTGTCTAGGTGAAAGTGGTTGGTGTTCAGGTGATGGTTGCTCAAAGGTGTGCTCAAAGGGTTCACTGTTAGGTTCAGGTGAAGGTGATTTAGGGTGAGGCGTTGGTACATTAAAAATTTAGTTTTACTTTTCAATTTTGCCACCATGCCATCAAATATTAATTTTGAAAAGTTATAAATCCTACCAGTAGAGGTTTATCTCACTGCTTATCTGCTTGTCCTGTACTTTGATCCAAGCAACAACGGCAAACATTGCAGGAAAAAAAGGTCTAGGAACCCCTCTAAAACCCTATTCATGTTCCGAATTTTTTTTGGTCCAATACAATACCAAATAAGGATGTTATTCTCAGTTTTGTATTTCCAACATCAATTGTAGAAATAGAGGGTACATCAAAAACTAGTTTTACTTTTTGAAGTTTGCACCAAGTCCATCAAAGATTAATTGAAAAGTTATAAATCCTGCCAGTTAGAAAGACCAATCAAAGCTGTCGCAAGATTGCTACCAAATTGATCCCATCCACCACTTTTAGGACTCATACAATGTAAAATATGATGGACTAAAAATCTCTATTGGGGTGTAAAATAACTTTTCCAAAATGTAAAAGTATCATCAGCTGGATACCCCATATTACCCATCCCTTAAAAAATCTCTGTATTTCGCAACATGGAAATCCCTAAAGCATCTGCTAATTGAAGCTTACTTCAAACAGATGCCTCAATAATTGTATACTCAATAGTATCTATGGTTGCTCTTAGTTCTAGAGTCACTTCATCAGCAAGAGTTGAGGCAGTTGCAGTCTGCCAAAACTGTTTGACTAGGATCAAAGATCGTGAGATTGGTGGTGTCCAAGGCATACCTGATATGCGAACCTTTTAAAAGTCTACTATCTCTGCAAACCCTGTACTTTCTTCAGTGTCCTTAAAGAATCCCACGTGTTATGCTGTCGCAGTAATTTCATTGAATCCATACTTTGAAATTTGTAGTAAAACTAGGTTGGTGATTGTTGGGTATTACAACTGGGATTTGACTTTATGCAATTAACTTATTTGTGATTGGTGAACATGATGTATCATGTTTGACTCAACTTTAGAGGATTCTAATCCATATATGAGATATTACATGGTTAAAAAGATGCAATAGTATTCAAAAACAAGATGAGGGTCTTAAGGATAGTTTTGGTATTGTCTTTGGTCAAAGAAACTTAATATGGCTAGTTTTAATGAGCTAGGAGATGTACAAAGCCAAGTTGTAAAGAAAATGTGTGCTCTATGTCTCCAATGTTGTTATTGCCATAGGATGGGGAGGGGGAAAACGGTTCTAGAAACCTTTTTGATAGTTAACACATTATCTAGTGAAATATATGCAAGTTACTAGTTGTAGCTTTTATGTAAAAGATGTTTACTTGCAAGCATTTGTGTCTTGATTTATTTCCTAATGTACAAAGTGTAAAGTAATATTAACTTGGGTAAATTTAATAAAACTTTGAGTGTTGGGTACAATCGTGGGTATTTGTTGAAGAGTAGATTAATTAACATGGTTCCGGGTATGCTTAAATGGATTTTATCGCGAAACGTATGCACTTTACGTATCCGATAAAAATAAAATAAACAAAGACCATAATTATTCTCAAAATAATTATTTAATACTTGATTGATGTAAACGCTTAATTGTTTGATGCCCGTTTACATTGCACGCTAATTTTTAGCTTACGCGATTTAACTTAACGTTTACGATTTAAAGCAAACACGTACAATACAAAAGATACATTATGGATTTATTGACGACGTCAATGACCTTAAAACACGGGGTCACTCATGTACTTGACATCTAGTAGACCAGACTTAGTGCAAGCAGTATGCTATTGTGAACGTTATCAAGCACGACCAACTCAAAAGCACCTCAAGGAGGTTAAAAGAATCTTTAAATACCTAAAGGGTACCATTAACATGGGACTCTGGTATCCAAAGGATTTTGGCTTTAATCTAACAGCATTTTCAGATGCTGATCATGTCGGGTGCATTGATACTCGCAAAAGCACTTCTGGAGTGATACAGTTCCTTGGTGATAAGCTAGTAAGTTGGATGTCAAAGAAACAAAACTACACTGCAATGTCTTTAGCAGAGGCAGAGTACATGGCGTTATCTGCAAGTTGTGCTTAAGTAATGTGGATGAGGACACAGCTTAAAGATTATGGCTTCAACTACAACAAAATACCGTTGTATTATGACTCTCAGTCAGCCATAGCAATATCATGCAACCCCGTACAACATTCGCGAACAAAGCACATCCATACTCGGTATCATTTCATAAAGGAACAGGTTGAAAATGGTATAATTGAATTATATTTTGTCAGAACTGAATACCAATTAGCTGACATGTTTACGAAAGCCCTTCCTGAGGATCGGTTTAAGTATCTTGTCAGAAGGATTGGTATGAGATGTTTGACTCCAGCTGATCTGGAGGTTCTGACAAATGAGACTGCTTGATATCATCATCAAACATCACCATGTACATATTTTTAAGAAAAGCAAAATACAAAAATATAAAACTTCAAAAAGAAAATACAAAATCAGAAAAACAGAAAATTTCCAAAAAGATTCTTCTCGACATGTCTCTTGGAATCGATAACATTTACGTGCTTAGAAATGTCGATTAACATTGACACGGGTGTGTAAATGAAGTTCGAGCGAGAGTTGCAAATAGTTTCAAAACATGTCATTTCTAATTTTCTAAATGGCTTATGTGCAAATATCAGTACATAACCTGGACTTCAAATAAAGGAAGGTTTATAACTTATCCTCACAACGAGAAAATTAACGTTTCTTGGTCTTGAGCTGTTCTTACAAGACATTCAATGTTTTTAGCTCAAGAAAAAGGATAGTGTACGTATCAGTGCGCTTACCCTTAGCGTTAGAAGAGAAGTCCTCTAACATTTGGTTTTTTAAAAAGTTGAACATAATTTTTCAAGAATTTCTCGATGACAATTCATAATCTTTCAAAATTGTGTGTTCAACACTCCATCCCTCACAATGTTTTCAAAAGACAACAATTTCTCAATTGGTCCTATTTTTGAGGGGGAGTTTTTCGAAAAACAAAGTTTTAATGTTTTTGGATACATCAACAACGACAACTCTTATGTATTCAAAACATTATCAAAATGTTCCAAACCATTCATGCTGATAATATTGCTCCCACAGATATTTTAAGACATATTTTACTCACAAGGTATTTCACAAACAAGTGTTTATTATTATTTAAAATAAAGGAGAAATGTAATTAAAATATGATCAATCGACTTAATGTGCAGAAGAAAAGTTTTATGGTTCGATCTTATACCCAACAACATCTTAATTTCACGACGATTCTGAAGTCATAAGGTGGTTAGGTTAAGAATCAATCCTATGATCCAACCAGAACCGGAGGATCTACCCAAGGATATTCCAAAGTTAGAAATAGCAGTCCTTAGGTATGATTGGAGATGAATGTATATGGGAATAATGCCGACTAAGTTTGAGCTAACACTGGAACAATCACAACAAGGTGTTAGTAATGACGTCTTGGTAAGCATTGAAGGCGTTGAAGAATTAAAAAGAAATGTATGGATAAAGGGTGTAAACAAAGAAGCCCTCCACACAACTTAAGGCAGAAACCGGGTCAATACATATGCTGTCAGAATCACAAGTTGATTGCTGACATTGAAAACGACATCATGGACCCAGTGATGCAATGCACAACCCTTCCCAGCTATTCGAGTTTCTCTTAAAAGAAACTTGTCTCATTTGTCACGGAGATACACACGTTATCTATTGACATCTCACTACGAGATTGTTGATATTGAATAGGTGGCAATCTGCTCCAGCCTCCGAGTACTAAAACCAAAATGCACTAATCGAGTCTAGAGCCAAGAGATCAATAAAAAAATCTCGTTAGGATACATTCCATTATAAACACTTGTTGAACATCATCAGGTTCACAAGCTGTTATCAAGAGTCCTACGTAAAATCATTGTGATATTTGCCAGAACATCTGAGTGATACTAATGTATTCACAATGAAGATGGAAATCATGCTTGAGCCAGCATCAAACAAGCTCTTGGTAGGTGACTTGCGAGATTCTATATGAATCAAACTTGTGATAACTGGATATCGATTTGGTCCAGTGTGGACACTGGATATCGATTTTGGTCCAGTAAATGAATTGGAGTACGGTTGTGGAATTTTGATAAATACATGACACTCATTGATGTGTTACAAATAAAAAACTCTTTAACGAGTGACACGTCGGTTATCGATTTTCAAATCAATTTTTCGTTTATCACTAACTGTAAAACTGCAGGTTCAATACGGTGGTAACAGTAACCTTCAATCCCATTCAAATGCTCAATCTACGAAGACTTTACTATCTAGAAAGCTCATGATTTTAAGACAAAAGACTTCGCAAATCTGAAATAAAGCTTTCAGATAATTGCAATAGGTATGAGCATGTTGGTCAATGACTCAATGAATCGCAGATGGCTAGACGTGATCGCAAAGCATGAAGGAACAAGTCTTTACAACGAAGACAAAGAACCAAGAACCACTCAAGCTTAATCGACCAAAAGCAATCTCACTGATCTCTGTGAAGGAGTGTCATCAATGAACTCACTTCGGGGGAGATTGTTAGCCTCTATTTTATTGTTAGTCAATAAAGGAAAGGATCGTTCCTGGGTTCTCAAGGGCCCTCACTTCCAGTGGAGATTGATAGCCTCTATTTTTTTTGTGTCGAACAAGGAAGTGTGGTCACAGCTACGATGAGCTTTGGTACTTTAATTAGTTAACGTTGGTTAATAGGAAAGTATCGGGAATCGGGCTCGATAGTTAATCTAATATTGTATATGTTTCGGGTTTAATCCCAAGCAAAACCCGAGGCCGGGTCCTAGTTAAATATCCCGCGCGTCACTTTTAAGTGTCGGGGTATATAAGGAACTTTTCCACTTGGAAAAGTAAGTTGTTCAAAAATATCTAAGTATTATTTTTCTCTTTTTCTCGCATCTCTCTCTCTAAACTCTCTCTCTACGAACAACTTCTTTTCTTTATCCTTTCTAGTTCTAAATTGCTGTCGGATCGATTGTGGGTGATGAAGTGTTAATACTAGGGATTCCAACAATAAAAAAGATATGATCCTTTGTGGATGCTTTTGCAAATATTTGTGTTATTGAGGAAAGATTAAAATGGCCCAGGTTCTTTTACAATAACGACTACACTATTCAATAATCTAAATTACCAACGATTATATGCCTTTACCAGTTATGTAGATCCTTTGCTACCTCCAAAGGTAACAGACCCCCCTTTGATTCTTCAAAATCTTTTCCAGTGGATCCTTGTTACAGTATGTGCCTGGAGCATTCACTATCAAATTTTCCATCTGTCCTCCATGGTCTTGAGTGGATGATCCTGCACTATGAAATAGAGAATTAGTTTCTCGTTGGACCCAGGCCTTTTCAGGCTTGGGTCTGCCTTGTGGTCCTTTAGCATTTACAGTTCGAATAAAGTTGGATCCACGATTACAATTGGAGTTTGGTCAGCAGTGCCCCAATTTCCCTTTATAGCATGAGAATAAGTCATTCTTGCTGTATTTCTAACAATGGGTCTTCTCATAGAGAATGTGATTTTTGTAAAATGACTTCTATGATTAAAACTTGTTCACCTGGGCGTCTCTATCAGGACTAAAACTGTTGAGTTACTGGTTGGTACTGGTTGTTTAACATTAGTCCTGATAGGATCGTAACATTATGCTAACAGAATTAACATTAGACCTACAGAATTAACTGTGCCCTACAGTATTTATATTTGCCTAACGAAATTAGCTTTTGCCTAACAGTATTAAGTAGTGTAATGGTGTAGGTATAAGTGATTAGCATGATTAACCTGTTTGCATGTTTCAACTGGTTTTGGCCCGCCCTGTTTCTAGCATTAAAACCCTTTGTTTCTTGAGGCAGACTTTTGCATTGTCTTTTCATAAATGTCACAATGCTTGTCAAGGGACTTAGGCTTCCACAACAAAAACACTTTTTCTTGATGAAAGAGTAACTTCTCCTTGTTTCTCTTTCAACTATTTCATTGCCAATTCTTTCCATTAACTGTAGGTGTCCCATTGATTTGTTCATTGGTTGCTAGGAGTTGTTACGTGAGTTACACAAATAGGTTTCAAACTTCTTGTGTTTTTTGTTCAGACACAACTTCTTCATAGATGTAACATAATTCTCATTAAATTTGTCATTGAGAACACTAGTTTCAAGCTTTGAGGGTCCCTTGTTTACATAAACATACAAGAATAATCAATTTCCGTATGGTGGTTTATGAGTTTAGTCCCTTGATAATGGATGTGGAATCTCCTTTTAAAATTATCAGTCTTTGAAAATTGTTCGGTTATAAAGGTTTGTTAGAAAATTCTTCTTCTGTACACTTACAACTAGTACGGTTCTTTTCTTCTCATAGCTTAAAAACATCAGTGTTTGTGTGTATTTCAACTACTAAGCCAACTCTTACTATTCGATAGTAGCCTGAATAACTAATTTCCAAAGGTTTTTAGAAGAATTTTTCCATGAATCTACTGTTTTTCTGCAATTGTTCCTTTTCTTTTACAGCTTTCATTCCTATTCTCCTATATTTTTTAAGCTTTTCATCTTTTTCATATAATTCATTTGCCTGAAATGTAAGCTGTTCATTTAAAGATAATTGCTGCTTTTGAAAAGTAACAACTTGAGCTTCTAATTTCTTAACAGCTTGATCATAGGCAAGTATTTTTACTTCTTGTTCACCTAACTGATTTGTTTGTTCATCACACAGTGTTTTAAGTTTATTATATGAATCAATGCAAGTTTTAGAACATAATGATACCTCATTATTTGAGCTGATTGCCATGAGTGCATGATTTGTCTCTACTTCTTCTTCTGTATGTTCTCCCCAATTGACAACACCATCATCCATAGTCAGCAAACAGTTCTGATTCTGCTCTTTCTTTCCAGCTCCTTGATCTTGATAAAAAGAGTCTCTCTTCTTTCCATCATTTGTCCCCTTGGATGGGCATTCCCTAGCAAAATGACCAGTGTTGTGACATTTGAAACATTCAAGCTTCTTTTTGTCAAAACCAACAGGTTTGTTTCCATCAATCCGGACTCTCCTTCCAGTCTTCTTGTAGAACTTCTTCATTCGAATAGCAATCATTGCTATCTGCCAGTTTATGTCCATCTCTTCAATGTCCATATCATCAATCTGTTCTAGGTCTTCATGAAGCAAGTCCAAATCTTCTGATTGTTTGGCAAAGAGTGAATAAATAACTTCATCAGCAAAACCAGCAGGAACTTCTCTTTCTGGAATATTGTTTGAAGAAGTAGAAGGAGTATAAGTACTGTAGGCACCAGTATGACCAGACTTAACCTTGTTAGTGCTGCTCTTGCTGTGTGAAACAAAAGCAACATTTTGAGCACTTGCAGATGATTTTGAGGTACTTGTGAGTTCCTGCTCAAAAACCCTAAGGTTATTATACAAGTCATCAATGGATAAAGTGTCAACATCTGGTTTGGTTCTCATAGTCATTGCCAGATTTGACCAAGCTGGGGGCAAAGATCTGAGAAACTTGTGATTTGCATCCTCAGTGGATACTTCAGCACCATGAGCTTCCAACTGTGAGAGTAGTTGTTGGAATCTGTCATATCCCTTTTTCTAACCCTTCTGAACTTGATATAGTAAATGCTTTAAACTGTTGTTTTAAAACATCTTTCTGCATCTTCTTTGAATTTGCATTACCACCAAACCTAGTCCTTATGGCTTCCCAAATTTCTTTTGCATCGTCCATTCCATGAAATCTTCTCAGATGTTCCTTGGGAATGGCCATAAGTAAGATGGTTCTTGCCTTCCTTTCCTTTTCAACAGCATGAATTTCTGCAGCAGATACTGGTGGAAGTACTCTAACAACACCATCTTTTCCAGTTGAGATTCTCTTCTTAGAATTTCCATTCTGAATTACCTTCCAAACATCATTGTCAATATATTCAAGGTAATGCTCCATCTTCATGGCCCATATATCATACACCTCCTTCTTCAGAATTGGGAGTTTGATATTTGAGATAGTGGTTGTTGTAGGAATGAGTTGTTGTTGTTATTGTTTTGGTTTATTGGTTGCAGTACCATTGTCTGATGCATCTTCATCGTATGATGCTTCATCATCACTAAGATGTTGAGAGAAATCATCATTAGCAGGTTGAGACATTTTTCTAGATCTGAAAGTGATTATTTGTTGTTCTTGTGATTCTTCTTACTCAGAGTCCCTCTAGAGGCTCTGATACCACTTATAGGTCCAAAGTCTTGGATCTGTTTAGCCTTTTGTAAGACAACAGCTAACTTGAATAAATCCAAATCTACTATATGAGAGACAATAACTATGAATACTATGTGTTAGTGCGGAATCTTAACACAAGTACTAAGAAGAACACAATGTAAAACTTTGCTATTTTCGATTGATTTCTATTAGGGTTCTATATGTCAAACACTATGCCGTAGGGTTCCTTTTATACACCAAGGAAACCCTAATTGGCTTTACAAACGTGTGAAAGGATAATGCATATCCTTTCCTAAGATATCTCTATAATGCATATCCTTTCCTAAGATATCTCTAAGATAACTATCTTGTTACATAAACAGACTTAACTAGATAAGACCAGTACTAACTATAGTACTGCCAGACTTAACTTAGTACTGGCAGACTTAACTATGTCTACCAGACTTAACTCTATAACTACCAGACTTAAGTCTGTTTACAATAATTCCTAACAGTCTGGACATAGCCATTCCACCATGTTAGGACACGACCTTGTAAAGTACAAGGAGCGAACTTAACTTAGTTTTCATCAGCACAGTTACTAATCTGAAAGACTGGCTCCAACTTCTTAAACCATCTGCTAAATCCCACTACGCCTTCAGTTTTACTGAATGTGTGGGGGTTACAGTTCAAAAAGCTCTGGTAAGTACACCTGTGAACCTCAGGTGCAGCATTTCCTCCTGCAACACCTCTAGTTGGCCCAATAGCTCCAGCTCCAACTGCATTGACCCTGTTTGCCTCGTGTTATGCAAGAGTTGTGGCCATGCGCTCAGCCATAAGTCGTTCGATAGCATCTCGGTTCATCCTCCTTGGTGGCATATTTCTACCAATAACACAAAGATGTAATTCAATAAGAATTCACATGATAATCGAGATCAAGATACATAAAAAATATAACAATAATATAAATAGCCATGACAACATAGGATACATCAAAAAATAACATAATATTTATCATACAAAATAGGTTTAACACTTGCTACGTTGTTTTACAATATATGAAAAATACAAGTACAACTATCAGCAACATTTATACTAACAGAGACTCTCGGTTTAGAAATACAAAAGTCAAAAGCTACAAGTGAAATTTAATCTAACATGAATCGTCTGATGATCCCTGTTATCCTGAGGGTCTCTACTCTAGCGCACTGATGCGCTCCTCCATCATTAGCAACCTAGTGATCAGACTCATCTCGCTACTCTCGCTTGCACTTAGGCGAGTCCATAATTCTAGTACCTTTGCTCTAGTGTCCTCTAGAGCAGCCTACAGAGTCTGTACCTCCTGTAGTTAAGTATCTACCCGGTACCACAGCTAGGTAACCTTAGTCTGAACAACATCTAACACATCTTACACGTGCTCTCCATCCTGTAACAGTGACTGAACCATATCCTCAGTAGCAGTCTTCCGAGGCTACAACTCAAAAATAGCAATACTATCAACCTCCAGATCGTTACTCAAACGATCTACTTTTCTTACCAAAGAAAGGGTCCTAGCCTGGATGACATCATGGCACTCTCCTAACCATCTGATGCCTCTTTCAATCGACTGCTTGGATCTCCTAAGCTAGTCTGTATACTCTCGACCCGATCTAGTCTCACATGCAAAGCCTCAAGCTCTTGATGGTAAAGGGCAACACGGGATGCCACTACGGAGAGAGGACATCCCACGAGATGTGGTGCATCAGATGTTGCTAAGGATGGACTGTAACAATCCACATTTTCATGTCATTTTACGTCAATAAATATCCAACTATTTATTCTTAAACTTTTGCGCGTTTACTTTTAATTTTCAACGTTTAGTTAAACCGCGTAAACTAAAAATCAACATTCAACGTAAAAGGGCATCAAACAAGTAAAAGTTTATGTCAAGCAAGTGTTATATAATTATTACGAGGTTTATTTATAACTTTTCATGTTTTATTTTTATTAGTTACGTAAAATGTCTACGTTTTGCATAAAAAAATATTTAGGCATACACGAAAGCACCTATACCTATCTATACTCAAACAAATACCCACTATTATAACCAATACCAAAAAATTAAATCATTTTACACTTCTACAAACCCTATGGCTGGTTATACAAAGAAAACAACACAAATAAAACCTTAAACTCCTACTATGCTAGTTGTAAACCTTTAAATACAACCATAAACCCATTTCTCTAGAAATTTTACAAACTTATTGTACCCTTGGTACCTTGGCCGGTTTCCCCTTCCTAGGGAGGAGGAGAACACGTGTACTTCTTGTATAAATACAACCTCTAAACACATGGTTTTGCAAGATGGCTTCTACTAGTTCTTATCCTATAAATAGAAGGATTAAAGAAAACTTAACACACATTTTTCATTTGCAAGTAAATCAAGCACTCATTCTCTTTGTTTCTCTTCCAAACCCACGGCTTAAACTAGTAGCAAGAAAAGTTCTATAGTTTTTATTCTACCAAACTATTAAGCATACAAGTATCATTAGGGTTAATATCTAAGGTATCTCAATGTGATTTGGAAGCTTAGGTATTAATAAATCAAGGGTTTGATTCAAGAAAAAAACTAGGGTTTGTAAGTGATAATTAGGGTTCCTTGATAAGTATTTAGGGTTAAATACTTGGGTTTGATTTGTGTATCACCTTCATTCATCATCTTTGAGGCTAAACATAAACCTAATCTTTCTAATTTATACATTTCATAATTTTATTCATTGATGTGGTTTTGTTATTCGGTGTTATTATTGTATCAAGTTTTACTATTTATTTTATGCCGACTATACCTAAAAACAACACTTTAAAGGGTAGTTACCCAGTAGATGTAGTTTTCGTGGTGGTAAGTAGGTATCGATCACTAAGAGCTGGAGAGCGTTAAGTCTAAGTTTATTAGTATTTTTAGGTGTATCTATGTTAGTACTAATTATCTAATTTAACTAAGTTAAACGAAATCTAATGATTAGGGGGTGTTCAGCTGAGAGTCTGTTTTTGGCTTGAGGTTTAGTTTCTACCTAAGGTTTTTGATGACAAGTAAGCAATAAATACACATAGAAGAAAATAACGATAGAGAAGCGGCCGAGAACTTATGTAAGGAAAACATATCAACCATGAATAATCTGATAAAACATAGGTTTGTTTATTTAGTGCAATGATTGTCTTATCTCGAAGGGCATATCATTCCTCGACTTAGGCGGTACTTCTTCCTAAGACCTAGACACGCTAATTCTATCATAATTAGACGCATTCACATAAAGCAAGCATTAGTTGATTATAATCTACCTTAGGAGATTAATAATGGTACTATTACTAAATCCTAGCTCATCGAGACTTTACTCACTTACTGCTTAACGGCTCTTTATATACTAGTAGTCTACTGTCCGAGTCTTTACCAATGGAATAAGAACATACTCGTTGATACCAAGGTCACCTTATGGCTCAACTAAGCTCACTAAAATAAAGGCAATGATAGGTCAATATTTGTGATCCTATGATTCTAGATATATAAATTGCAATATGGAGAGCTATCCTAAACTCTTAGCCTACGCCCAAACAACACTGAAGTTGCAGCGCATTAAATATGTAGGACTAGACCCAGTTGAATGATAGGTCGCATACTTAAGCACATAAACAAGTATAAATTGATAAACATAATCAACAATCAATGATAAAATAAGCAATCGAGATAAATAAACCAAACATTAGATCTTCATAAACATGGATGATACCTAAAGGTATCAGCCGATAGTCATTGTAAAAATACACACAGTTTGATATATGAACAATTAAAATAAAGAAACCTTAATCGAACATGTATTCGGTTGCGCAAAGATTACAAGAGTTTTCCTATGATCTTGAGGCTCTTTTCTGACCTTCTAGGCTCCTTTATTCGTCTCTTGGTCGACTTGGTGGTTTAGGGATTCATTTGCATTCTTAAAATTAAGTTTAGGGTCATCTATTTATAGAGTATAGAATCACGTCGATACCCCGTATCGAGCAATGTGGGATACGGCGTATTGGGGATTTCTTTGAGTAAGGACCACGTTTGATATCTTCCAGAATCTTCGTGTATAATATCCTTGTATACGCTATTCTTTCGCTTTACAACCGGAATAAGGAACCTTAGAATTCACCGTGATGAAAAAATGGGATTTGAGAGGCTAGCGAATCAGAATTGTATGGAATGTACTCCTGCTTGAGCTTTCTAATCATTCCTTTGGCCTATCATTTGTTGGTCGATCCGGCTGGCGGCTCCTGCGTCTAGGGCCCCTTTATACTAGTTTGCTGCAGAATGACCGCCTTTTGCTAATATTCACCAAGTACTCCATAATTACTGCAATTCTTAAATATAAATGATTAAGTAATAATTCTTTGCAATAATTATACAAAATGGGTTAATAACATGGGATAAATGATGCTATAAAATAGACGTTATTTGATGTCATCAAATATCCCCCCACTTGAATCCTACTTGTCCTCAAGTAGCCTTTAGAAGTTTATAAAAATGTATCCCTAAGGATATATTCTGTCAAAGCATATATTTTATCTATTACAAGTACAAAACCAAACATCTCACGAAATAGGAAGATGAAAACACTCAAATCATTCAACTAATCTATATGGTAACATGTAACTAATTCGCTCAATTGCTCAGTCGTGACAAGTATTCTATCATAAGCTTGGCAAGGATACACAACTCCACCGCTAAAGGTAAGGAGTAACAAGTTTATAAAGGTAAATATGGGTTTATATGAGAAGGCTTAGGGTTGATTACTCTAACTAATCTTTATTGATATCAATATTCCAAGAGGGAGACAAAGACCACACATACGCACCCTAACAACGGGATAGACACATGTGACTGCTCACTCCACCTCAAATAAGCTAAAGAGTGGGAATAGTATAGTAATATAGGGTATGAATCTTCTAACTTTCACCAATAGTAATAAACCAACAAGGCAGCTGAGACATGCATACATGGTCGTAACAACAGAATAGATATGCACGCTCGATCACATTCTCATTCGCGTAAAACCCATGGTTAATGATCAAGAAAGGGAATTAAATTGTTGTTAAATAAAAATTACAAAACAAATAGATTAAGTATAAGATTACAAGTTGCTAGACACTTTTTCCCGACCATTACCATGATAAAGACACAACTATTTACAACGTCTTGATCATAGATCAAAAACAACAACCGAAGTTGGCGTTCCCTTAATGGTCAACTTCCTAATTATCCCATACTTTACATACTTTACAAGGTAAGTGGCGATATCTTCCACTTTATACAATACTCTACATCGTCGATTTGTATCCACGAATAATCGACCCTTCATGTAATTCCTTCGGTAGTTGCAAAACGATTATCATCAAACTTTATCTCTCTTTTTTATTGCCATTTTCTATTTTTTTGTAACACTATACTACGAAACTCGGTGTAGTTTCACCATCTTCATGATCATAATAATTCCGGATAATTCCTTCGATAATTCCTTCATTCTTCGAATGTATCATTAATTGCGATGGTAGTAAAAATACATGAGTTTTAACTATAATATACATTCCCATTTGCGATGTGCAAATTTCTTCCAACCGTACCAAAGATAGAAAAATTTGACACAAGACTTGAGAAATACAAACTTTACACTTTAAGCAACTAGCAACTGTAAAATAAACTTAATCTAACAGGGTAGGCTAAGGTGTAACGAAACAAATAATTAGTGTAGTTCCTAAAGGATTGGCTCTACGGGTTGTTCTAGGGGTATCTTACTCTTAAAATGAGAGTAAACAAAGGGTTTATACGGGGGTTAACTAACCGGTGTAGTTAGTTAATAAGAAACATGTAAAGGCAATCTGGGTGTAATCCTAAAATTTACCAATTTAAACAAGTTACTCCATTTAAATCTATAGTACTCATTATTGCGATCTCGAATAGATATACCAAGCCAAGTTCTAAAGTCTACTACATCACCGACACACTCATATTTTATGGAATTTGGGTAAACATTTGGAAACGGATAAGGTTAAATCCTCATAATATCTAACAAGGGTTATTGTGTGTGGGTTATTTATCATGTAATTTCACAAAAGTATGTTTGAAAAAAAAATTGAGCATAATTTAAGCATTTTAGTGTGAAAATTTGGACAAGTAAACATTCTAATTTCATCCCCCCACTTGAATTATACAACGTCCTCGTTGTATAGATAAAACATTAAATACGGGAATTAAAAAGAATTAGAATGAGAAACTCCCCTGATATTTTCTTGGTAGATTCTCCATGTTGAGTTTATTAGCAAGATTATGTTGAACAGTCGTCTTGAAGTTTCAAGACTCCAACACTTCTAGATTTCCAGATCGTAGATTCTCCACCAACATTCGTCGATTTTCTTTCACGAGGTCCTGTATAAATTCTCAGAAAATAAATGCAATTCTATCTCCGTGTATTTGTTTAGTTAGACTCGAAATAAATACCTAAAACTATACAGGAAGGCGATACGCCATATCCATACCCTATGATACACCGTATTGATACATGCATACATTGTATTCATTTAATGAATACGTCATATAGACTGTGCTAAAAATAAAGACTGGATAATGTCTAGAAGATCAATATGCCATATCTATAGGGTTTGGATACGCCGTATAGAAAATCTGGGAAGACAGACTCGATAAAAATTGAAAAATACATTCTGGGTTGTCTCCCGGCAAGCACTTTTGTTTACAGAAAAGTCTTTAAGTTAGACTTGCCAAATGGCACATACAAATTCTTGATTAGGAAAATAAATGACATCCTTTTGTTAAGATGATTCCAAGTCATGATATTAACATTTAATTCCTTGATAAAAATTTCAGTTTTGAAAAATTTACTAAATGTATCATGACTTGTTTCCACAAGCCTATTTGACCCATGTGCATAAGCACCAACATCGACATTTATTACATTAGGTAATGGTATGACAGACATATCCCTCGAAGATTGTTCAATGTCAATTTCATCATTATCATTGTCCGTATCCAATTTTAGATCACCAGGATAAATTACGTTAAAAAGAAAATAAATCATTAAAGTATAAAACGTTTTGTTCCTCTTCATCACATTCGGACAATGATGTTTCATCTTTCAAATTATATTCATCGATACGTTGAGGAATTACAACAGGTTCAGTTGAGGAATCTGATTTAGACGTTAGAGCATCATTGTAAACAATGACTGGAAATTCTTTATCAAAATCTTTAAAGAAGTCTAAATCATCAAAATAACTGACCGTAGGCTCGGCTGACGAAAACGAAGGCATATTGACTATTTCATTATCATTTTCCGAATCCGTTTTCAAATCCTTGACAGAAATTATTTTATAAGAAAATGAGTTTTTGTAAAAAATTACCGTGTAATCTTCATCGTCGGATTCGTCAAACGATATTTTAAAGTCAATTTCATTATCGTTAAGAGAACTTACCATGGGTTCACAAAAGAGTGTTTCATTCGATGACAAATTATCATTTGAGACTATAGCTGGGAATTCGGTTTCAACGGATCTAAGATCGTAAACGTCTTTATCATACCAGATCTTACCATACTTAGCAGTTTCCTAGTTAAACACTTTCCCATGTTTTTGAGCTTTTTCTTCCTCAAGCCTGGTGTATTCTTCTATAGTAATGTTGGGGTCGTCCATTTTTACCTGTAATAAATTTGCTAGGAAAGAAAACTGTCAAATAGCTTAATACGTCATATTCAGTGAACTGAATACGCCGTATTTATGATAGAGTCGAATACGATGTATTGCTTTGAAAAAATTTATACGTTGTATCTAATAAATTGAATACGACGTATTGAGTATTCGACTTAGAAAGTTACAGTAAACTGTAACAATGCAGAAAACCACACAAATACACAATATATAAAAATATACAATGCAGAAATCAAACACACAAATATGCAAATTAATCTAAACTAAATTAAACTAAACTAAAACACTAATAAAAACAAGAATTAAACAACTTCACTCCCTAGCAGCGACGCCAAAAACTTGATGTGTCGTTGTGTAGGTGCTATTATTGTATCAAGTTTTACTATTTATTTTATGCCGACTATACCTAAAAACAACACTTTAACGGGAAGTGTACCCGGTCAGATGGAGTTTCATGGTAAGTAGGGTGTCGATCGAGCGAGAGCGTTAACTCCTAAGTTTATCAGTATTTTAGATAATTATGTTATATAAATTAATTAATTTTAAACCTAAGTTAAACCTAAACTAATGATAAAATGGGGGTTTAAGCCTGAGAGACTAGCACAGGTTTAGTTATCTAACCTAAGGTTTTGATGCAAGTAAGTAATATAACACAAATAAGAAGACACAAATAAATGTAGAAGAAGCGGTCGAGAAACTAATGTAAGGATAACGTATCACCTATGATTAATATTATAATACGCAGGTTTGGTTTATTTAGTTACAACATGATTGTTTATCTCAAAGGGCATTTATTCCTTAGACTTAGGCTTCAGGTACTTCATTCCTAAGACCTAGACACGCTAATTCTGTCACTTCTTAGATGACAATCCGCATAATGCAAGCATTAGTTGATTTATATTCTACTTAGGAAATTAATTTGTTCTCTTACTAAACCCTAGCTCATCGAGACTTTACCCACTTACAGCTTAACGGCTCTTTATCTACTAGTAGTCCACTGTTAGGGGTCTTAACAATGGTATATAGAACGTACTCCGTTGATACCAAGTTCCACTTTATGGCTCAACAGCTCAATAAACTAAAGGAAAGGATAGTCAATATATGTGATCCTATGAAAATATATGTGATCCTATGATTGTAGATATATAAATTGCAATATGGAGAGCTATCCCGGACTCTTAGCCTACGCCCAAACAACACCGAAGTTGCAGCGCATTAAATATGTAGGACTAGACCCAGTTGAATGATAGGTCGCATACTTAAGCACGTAAACAAGTATAAATTGATAAACATAATCAATAATCAACGATAAAATAAGCAATTGAGATAAACAAACCAAACATTAGATCTTCATAAACATGGCTGATACCTAAAGGTATCAGCCGATAGTCATTGTAAAAATACACACGGTTTGATATATGAACGATTAAAAATACACACGGTTGCGCGAAGATTACAAGAGTTTTCCTATGATCTTGAGGCTCTTTTCTGACCTTCTAGGCTCCTTTATTCGTCTCTTGGTCGACTTGGTGATATAAATTAATGTAGAGGACTTGTACAAATTAATCAAGTAATAATTTATAAAACTAGTTTATAAATTACATATATAAGCAAACTATTTTAAACATTCTGTTTGAATTTAAATTTTTATAAAATGTACAACCTACTGATTTAAATAGTACTATTTATGAGGATTCCGTGCATATAAAGAATTTGAGAAACCGAGCTATAACGAAGAACTTATGAATTTTACGAGATTACGATAATTAAATATATAAAAATAGTTTTATAAAAACTGACATTGATTCAGAACTGATAAAATCTTTTAAATATTTTATTATGATAGATCATTTCAATAGAAAACCGTACATATAAAAAACTCTAAAAACGGAATTAAAACGAAGGAGTTATGAGTTTTAAAAGATTTAAATTATAAAAATAGTTTATAAACACATTTTGAATTTACTGTTTTGACACAGATCTTTATAAAAATTGTGAGTATTTTATTTGGATAGTTTATCTCGTCGCGATTTCATACATATAAAGAACAAGCGAACCGGAGTTAAAATGAGCAAGTTACGAGTTTTTAAAGATTTTGGGTAAATAGAAATTACAGAAACTAATTCATTTTATTAAACAATTTTATGTAATTTTTATAAAAATAAAACAATCTGATAAGAATATAAAAAGTGATTTACGAGTATTTTCTCGTCTGTTTGGACTATAAAAACGTTAAGAAATATTGTAGTAACATATATATAAATTTATATACTTTTTTAACTTTATAAATATTATTTTATAAAACGATTAAACTAATTATATAATATCATTATATAATCAATAAAAATATTAAATCGTGTATTATTAACGAATAATCAATTGATGGACAAAGATAATATTTTATCTTACGGATACAAATACGTAGACATTATTTAACAAATACGATTTAAATATTGCTTCGACTTTTTAAACTAAACAAAAGCTATTAGGTGGTGATATAACTCTATAACTTATGATATTGTTTTTATATTAAATACATCGTACTTATACGACCTATAATTAATTAGGTTTCATTCCGGATCGTTTACGACGATTACTTTGTTGATTTTGCAATAATCACTACTTTCACTAGAGGTGAGTTTATAACCTATCTTTCACTTGTTTTACATTACTTTACAAATCTCGAGGGAGAATACATGCTCGTTACAACTTGTTTACATACTCATTTGCAATCTATTTTACATACTCTTTTACATACTTGTTTACATACTTGATTTCATTTACAACTGGGTTATCTACTCGTTTACATACACATTTACAAACTTTTTACATATTCATTACAAACTCGTTACAAATTTGTTACACACACTTTTTCATATCTCATGGTGGGATACAATACTTGTTTTCACTTATGGACGCAACAACTTTACTTTGATTCAAATGATTACGGTTTAGCTTAAGTTGCATGAACTGTTAATTACTCGGAGGTCGTTCTCTAAGACTTTCTTGTGCAATGGTATTGATATCATCAAATAAAGTCACATTTTACCATCATTTATCCTATATATTTTACCCACTTTTATATAATTATTCAAAGATATTGGTACTTAATTGCTTAAAGTTTATGATTGCAGTAATTATGGAGTAACTTGTGAAGACGAAGCTAAAAGGCGCAATTCTAGACCTAAACAAAGACATTTGAAGAAAACTGTTTTCTTCTACCATACGCCGTATCCAGCAATGAAGATACGGTGTATCAGCGCCAGCTTATCACAAGAATACGTGTAATGATCAATTCCTGATTTGGTGTATCACTTCTCACCTATACGTCGTATGCCCAACTAGTCATCAGTCAAATATATGAAGTTAATGTGATTGATGGCAATTAATCTTGATTGATTTGATCTTATCGCGAACTCCAATGAAATTAACCTCATACGCCGTATGCACCTTACTACATATGGCGTATCCAGGCTATTTTCAGACACTATAAATACGAGACTCAAAAACGAGTTTCAGTGTGCAAAACTTACATTCTTTATACCATACACTCTGCAGTCAAATTTTCTACGATATTAGAAGCAACCAAGGTCAAGCACCAACCATAATTCCATAGAATACATCGTGTAATTCTTACTTTCATAATCATTCTATTTCTAATTGTTTGATCATGCTTGTGAAATGACAATGATTATGGGCTAATACCCTCGGGTATTATCCACATTAATGAAGATTATAATGTTTGGTTTGTTTTAATCCAGCTTGCTTAATTTATCATTGTTGTTTAATTATGTTTATCGCCTTATACTTATTTATGTGCTTGTATATGCAACCTATCATTCAACTGGGTCTAGTGAGACTTAACCAGTAATCTAGATACCGAGATAGCTCTCCATGTTGTGTTTTGTATGCCCGGACTAATAGGATCACAAATGACACCTTATCCTTACCCTTTGATTATGAGCTTAGTTGGACCAGCAGGTGACCTGATAATTGTTCAACCAGTATTGTTCTTAATTAATTGGTATTGATTTTGTTGATGGACTACCGGTGTATAAGACAACATCAAGCAATAAGTGGGTAAAGTCCCGAAGGGCTAGGGTATTAACCGGATCACCACTGCTTTAATTCCCTATGATAGATTATAATTAGACTAATAAATGCTTTATGCGGATGCGTTAGTCGTGACAGGATTGTTCGTATCTAGGTCTTAGGATGAAGAACCGCGTAAGTCTTAAGAATGATATGATGCCTCGAAATAAGTAGCCATTGCACTAAACAAACAAATCGACATTTAATTAAATTTAACATGGTTAATACGGTTTTCTATTATTTGGCTTATACTGCTTCTTTATCTTGTGATTATTTTCTTTAGTATTTATTGTGTTTAGAATTAACTTTTGTCACCACTAAACTTGTGTCAGTCTCTCAGGCTGAAAACCCCCTTTTACCTCTAGTAAATATGTATGACATAGGTTTAACAAATAATTAGACTAATCTAGATAGATTTAAATACTGATAGAATATTAGGTTAACTTTCGCTCTTAGAGCACCAGGTACGGTGCGCCACAGCTTGAGCCGTAGCCAAAACGTCACCGCCAACCACACCCGAAGTGGCGTTTTCGGGTGTGGCGTTGTAGCCACCAGCCCACTTTTTTGCTGAAAACGCGAGACGCTGTACCTTGTCTCGTGTTTTCATGTTTCGCGTTTCGCGTTTTCAAATTATTTTTTTGTGTTTTAATTTTTTTTTAAATGTAGCTGTTGGGAACGGCTTTTTTTCAAAAAAACTAGCCGTTAGGGGGGTTTTTTGTAACTTTTGAACCATTTTTTACTATAAATACATATACTAACTCCCATTTTTATAAATCCCTTTCAATTTTCACACAACAATATGAATTCCAATGATTTTTCCGATATTTACGAGTATTATACTAGACTCGATATGGAGCAATATACATAATATTTAGAATATTTTGAGCAATATGAAGCTATGGAAGAAGATGAAGCCGAAAGTTCGGAAAAACAAACAAGGCGATATATTGCACGCGATCACGAAATGGCGAAAGATAAGTTACGACGTGATTATTTTAGGGAGGAAAACACGCCACCCGTGTGTCCGGAAGAATATTTTTGCCGTTGCGGATCAACAATTATTGTTTTGGTATGCATATTTTAGGGTACCGGGGGCCAACAACGACCTTAATGTTTTATATGGTTCACCGTTATTTGATGACCTTCTAGCGGATAAAGCTCCCGAAGCTCCGTTTCAAGTAAACGGAAAAACATATGAAAAAGGTTATTATTTAGCGGATGGAATTTATCCACAATGGGCTACGTTTGTCAACGCGTTTACTATCGCAAGGGATCTAAAAACACAAAAGTTTAAAAGAGTTCAAGAAAGTGCAAGAAAATGTATTGAAAGAGCTTTTGGAGTCCTACAAGGTCGGTGTGGAATCATACAACAACCCGCACGAGCATATCACATGAACACGATTAAAAGAATCATGTATTGTTGCATGATATTATATAACATGATATTGGAAGATCAAAAGTTCGATATTAGTGAATATTGGTCGATGTACGCTTCTCCATAGAGCAACATTCAACGTACTTGGGTCGTACGATGTGAAAGACAATGAATAAAAAACAAAGAACTTCGAGATAGGAGAGTACACGAGGACCTTCGACAAGATATTATGGATCATTTGTGGAACCTTAATAATGAAATTTAAATTAATGTATTTGGTTTTTAAGTTTTATGTATTTTTTAAGTTTATGTAATGTGTTTTTTTAATTATTAATGAAATTTAAAATTTATATTTATATGGTTTTTTATAAAAATGAAAAAAAAAGTAGGGTCATCCCATAACACCAAAAAATATGGTGTTAACCAAGGAGGCTCTTTTTGGTGTTATGGGACATTTTGGTGCCATGGAGAAAAAATGCCACTTTTTACCCACGGCTCAAGCCATGGCACCAAGCATACCTAGTGCTCTTAGTGTTCGACACCCTACTTACCGCGAAGCTACATCTTGACCGGGTACACTGCCCATTAAAGTGTTGTCTTTAGGTTTGTCGGCTAAATATAAATGTAAAAAATTGATAATCACTAATTATACACCACACGACGACACATTAAGTTTTTGGGGCCGTTGCCGGGGAGTGATTAGTTTAATTTTTATTCTTATTAGTATTTCTAACCTTTAACTTGCTTAGTGTAAAATTAATTAATTCTTATTGCTAATTGTTTAATTTAATTGTATGTTTAATTTATTGCATTTAAATTGTGTGATTAAATAGTATTCTGTTTTGACTGATCACCTGATACGGCGTATCTACCAGTTGGATGCGGCGTATCTAACCTTCTACTCAGGACAGCGTATTATTTTAACAGTCTAAATGGTGTATCTGTTCCCCCAAATAATACGACGTATTCTGTTAAGACGATACGGCGTACTGCTATTCAACAGACACATACGGCGTATTCTGTTCAATATAATACGACGTATTAGTCATCTGATACAGTAAACAGAACCTAAAATTGATTTCCGTGTTTAATTTTATGTATTCCTTTTTGTAAGAGCATATCCTACTGATTGATTCTCTGTTTCAGGTAGTGCATGACACTGAGTTCCACTAAGGAACTACTTATACCTTTTGAAAACCCGAAACGAGTACTTCGCTCAAGAAAGAAGCTTTTCGATACACCAAGCTTTGTGGAACCGGATTCACCATAATTCGATCAACTTTCTGAAATCGAAGAGCATATTAAAGAAGACGTTTCAGAAATAATGACGAAAACAATGGAGCAATACATGAGTAAAACCCATAGAGAATACGGATCTGGCGTTGCTAGGCCCAAGATTGACGCTAAATTCCAATTTGAACTAAAGGGGCAATTTCTCAAAGAACTCTGTGACAATACTTTCAGTGGTTCGGAACACGAAGATGCAAACAAACACATCGAAAAGGTTCTAGAGATTGTTAACTTATTTTACATTCCATACATAACTCAAGATCAACTTATGCTTCATGCCTTTCCTGTGTCCCTAACTGGAGCCATAAGTCGTTGGCTTAGAAACGAACCAACTGGTTTGATCACAACTTGGGAAGTCCTAAAAATGAAGTTTCTAAATAAATATTGTCCACCTGCACGTACCGAAAAGAAAATGGAGGAAATTAACAACTTCTAGCAGGAACCCGATGAAAGCCTTTTCCGTGCATAGGAAATATTTAAAGAATTGCTGATGAAGTGTCCTCAACACTACCTAACTGACATGCAGGAAGTTATCTTGTTTTCCAATGGGCTCGATGTTCCAACAAGACAAATCCTTGACTCGAGAGGTGCCATCCCAACCAAAATTGCTGCAGATGCTAAAGTGGCCATCCAAGAAATGGCCAAATACTCTCAGAAATGGCACAATGGAACGTCTTCAAAAAGCAGGAGTACTAAGACTTTTGACGGGTTGGCTGCTATCCAAGCCCAACTCAACAGTCTTGGCAGAGAAATAAAAAAAGGTTAATGAAAAAGTGTACGCTACTCAGGTCGGATGCGAACTGTGCAAGGGACCTCATTATACAAAAGATTGTCTACTTAAGGAAGAAGTAAAGACTTTAGAAGAAGCTTATTACACACAGTTTGGTACGCCCTTCTAACCTGAAGGACAATACAGAGCAACAGGGCCAGGATTCTCTCAGCGCAACAATGGAAATTCTTCGTACCCTACTCGAAGAGAAACTATGGAAGAATCGTTGTCCAAATTTATGACCGAATCAGCTAAGAGGCATGAAGAAAACTCAAACATCATCAAAGAAATCCGAGCCTCTACCGATGCAGCTATAAGAAATCAAGGAGCATCGATTAAAACCTTGGAACTACAAATCGGACAAATGAGTAAAGTATTGCAAGAAAGAGGTTTTGGAAGTATTCCAAGCTCTACTAAAACAAATCCAAAAGACCAAGTGAAATCGATCTCAACTACTACAGCTGATTTATCTAAGATACACCATATGGAAACTAGTCCATACGTCGTATCGGTACCACATCATAGATACATATTTCCCAAAATAGTCCCTTTCCCAAGGTGACTACATAACCATTGTTGTGATGATTGGAAGGAGGCACACGAAGTGAAGATTCTGGATGCTCATGATCACAACTTGCCTCAGAAAGAAAAAGATCCAGGGAGCCTTTACTTTATTGTTTTTGTTATAATTTGTTTTGATAAGGCACTGGTGGACCATAGGTGCAAGTGTGTGAATTATGCCACATTTTTGACGAATTGTTCACCAAAACCTTAGGCAAATTGCTGTTTAAACCCATTCCATTTATTTCTAGGAGTTTTGTCTCACATAGGTTGACCATAGAATTGCTGGATCGATTAGGACCATAAAAAAACCCAAGGGGCTATTAGCTGAGAACGCTGTAGTTTAGGATTATTGGCAAATTTGTTTTCCCAATTGACTTTATTATCTTGGACATACCCGAGGATGACGATGTCCCTTTGATCCTCGAACGACCATTCTTATCCACTGCCTATGTCAAGATCGATGTATTTAAAAGAAAAGTTACTCTCAGGGTCAGAGAAACTAGTTTTCAAAAATATTAAGCCTGCCTCTAGCATGATCAAAAGGGTCTTTATGGATGAATAAAAGGAGAAAAAGGTCAAACTTAACGACCAGCTAAAACAAAAGTGCATCTCGGGAGACAACCCGACTGTTTTTTTAATTATTTGTCGCATTTAATTGTTTGAATTAATTGTTGAGTCTGTCTTCCCAGACATTACATACGGCGTATCGAACCCCTTAGGATACGGCGTATGTATGTATAAACGTTATCAGTAGTTATTAAATTCCAGTATTTAATTTCTAGTATTTAAATTGTTTTCACAGGTTTACATACGGCGTATCCTAGGGTTTGGGATACGGCGTATTGTAACCTATACAGTTGTGTGTTTAATTGTTTGTCTGTATTGTAGGATAGCGGAAGTACAAATTGCATGAACGTCTTCTAAACTTTCATGCAGGACCTTGTTGAAAACGGAATCGACTTAATGGTATACTCTGAAAAATGCCTCGTGTTGAACTATCATGGGCATTCTGAAGCCCTCATCAACTCACTTTTGGCTCAAACACTCAAAATAGAGAACCATTCGGAGCAAACTATCAGGGGAGTTCCCTCGTTCTAATTTTTTTCCCATATTATTTAATTGTTTTATCTATACAACGAGGACGTTATATAATTTAAGTGGAGGGATGGAGAATTAAAATGTACTTGTCTTTATTTTCACAAATAAAATGCTACATGCTTAAAAATGGATCAAATTTCAAAAAAATTTAGCATACTTTTTGTGAAAAATCACTAGTTACATTACCTAGCGCACTATAACCTTTAATGACAATTTGTGAGAATTAAGCCTATCCATTTCCAATTGCTTACTTAAAATTCCACAAAAATATGAGTATGCTGGTGATGTAGTAGACTTTAGAACTTGGCCTGATATATCACT
>BQNB010030316.1:0-54978 GCA_026074375.1 Tanacetum coccineum
GTTTTTAACGTAACTTTTTCGTTATTAATCCGTTTAACAAGTTTCTTACCTTTTCGGAATCGTCGTGAAATGTATTATCTTAAAAAAATATAAAATGGACATGTTAAATGTCGAATTTTGGACAGAATGTTTATGCTTGTTTGTTAAGTCCATTTTTGATCTTTTCTTTATACTTTACCACTTTTGTATTTTACCACAAGTCTCATATATCATATATATTATAAATCATACATATATTAAGTGTCCATTGTCCATAGTAGTCCTCATATGTTCAAGTTACCCATGTTAACAAATCCATTATCACACTTTAAAACCATAACTTACTTAAGTAATCTTAATTTACTAGTTTTGTTCATAATCATTTTTATACATAACCAAGTGTGTAAATCACTTGTGTGACCATTTTAACATGATGTCAACAACATCATAGGATATATAAATGTGTACATTATGATGACAACAAATAAAAACTTCTCTTTACATGTTAAAGATCCTAAATGGTGATTTAAGCTAAATAGAATAATCATATGCATAAAAATGAAAGTTATGAGAACATAAAGAGTTCAAGTGGACCTTAAGATGTATGAGGATGATGATGAGCTAGTACTAAACCCTTGTTTAGCCACAAAAACCAAGCTTGCACTTAAGTAACCCTAGCTTTCCTTAATAGAAACCCTAACTTCCTTTTTCTTAAGAAATACTTAGAAATGGTGATTCAATGCTTGCAAATGCCTTAGTATATCTTAGAATAGGTGTATATAGAAGTGTATGGATTGTAGAAAATTTTGTATGGATTGTGTATGGTGAAGGGTTTGAGCCGTGGGCTATATTGAGCCAAAAGAGAGGATTGTGTTTGATTTCTAGTTAAGAGTTTAAGCATGTGTGTTCATTTATCAAGTGTACATGTATATAGGATGCATATCTAGTCAAGGGGACATGGAATGGTTCAAGGGATGGGTCAAAGTCTTAGGTATGGCCATGGTATGGTCCTTAGTCAAGGTATGGTAGGTATGGTGAAGTAATAAAGAAGCATGGTGTCATTTGACCAAAGGTGTAAGACTTTTTGATATATAACTTGTATATTTGGCCAATATTTCGGCATATACAAGGTATAGATGATATATTTTGCAACTTTTATGTATTGGGTATAAAAGTGGGTATTTGTTGAAGCGTAGGAAAGTTTTTGTGGTTCCGGGAGTGCCTAAACGCAATTTATCGCGAAACGTATACACTTTACGTATCCGATAAAAATAAAATGAACAAAGTTAATAATTATCCTCAAAATAATTATATAACCCTTGCTTGATGTAAACATTTAATTGTTTGATGCCCGTTTACATTGAACGCTAATTTTTAGCTTACGCGATTTAAACTTAATTCATGAAATTACAAGCAAACGCGTACAATACTAAAAATAAATAGCATAGTTATCGACGTCGTCAAAGACTTGAAAACACAGGGTGTTATACACGAGATGATATTTAATCGAGTCTTGTTTCCTTGACTACTTCTGTCTCCTCGAATGACTAGGGTCTCGTTTCCGTACGGAACATGGACAAGCTTCTGATCACAAATGATGATGGCATGATACCTCGCCAACCAATCCATGCCGATTATAACGTCGAAACTACCGAGTTCTACGGGCATTAGATTTATGTTGAACGGATGATTTAAGAAGTTTAAGGTGCAACCCCGTAAGATAGTGTCTACCCCGACTATTTTTTCGTCAACCAATTCAACATTATAGCTATTCTCTAATGGAGTTGGGGCGATGTCAATTAGGGAATTAAACGCAGTAGATATAAAACTTCTATTGGCACCCGTGTCAAATAAGATAGATGCATAACGGTTGTTTAAGAGCAACGTACCCTTGACGACATTGGAGTCCGGGTCCCTCGATGCATTCCCCTTCTTCTCTGCATTCCCAACTACATACACCCAACCTTGTGCATTTCCACCTCCCCCATTCCTATTCTTCAACTTTGGACAATCCTTCTTGAAATACCCTGGAGCTCCACATTTAAAACAACCATTCCCCTTGGGATTCGCCCTATTGTCCCTCTGAGTATTAGCAACATTAGTGTTGCCAGAACTTCTGCAGTCGTGGGCAAAGTCCCCTACCTTGTTACACTTATGGCATTTCTGAGTACACGGGCCAGATATATTGATAAGATGTTCGATTATCTCTTGGGTTTGTGGATTTTCGTAACTAGCAACATGGGTTTCTTAGACTTGTCGACATGTATATTATAAAACCATTTCCAGTATATATTTCATATGCCTTATCCACACCCTTATTAACCCTTAGCCTAATGTTACAACCCGAATAAAAGTCCTCTTTTGATATTTATACATGGTGCTTACGCCATGTCGGTGTAGTTTTGTTTCTTGTACAAGCCTATGGTATGAAATGGATCATGTCTGAGCAATTGAGTGTGATTTCCCTTTTACCCTCTAATACATCATATATGAGTGTTTGAGTGAATTATACTTTCCCTTCTTTGTGAGGTGCTTAGTCATATTATTACAGCTTGAAGATCATTGGGTATCGTCAAACATCTCTGCTTTCACATGTAAAAAAAATTCAAATATATTTTTCATAACTCTATGTTTGTTTTGTAAAGCTTATTATATTTCTTTATTTTGCTTGAGGGCAAGCAAGCCCATAAGTGTGGGGGGGGTGCTTGTACCTTTTGCACTTATTTGTTACAAAAACAAAAAATATTTTTGAAAATTTCACACCCAATAATTTTTTTTAAAATTAAAAAAAAATATATCAAAATTTTAAAATTTCTGTCTTATCACCTAGGACGCTGTTTATAAAATTTCTTTTCTTAGATTTTCTTGAGGGCAAGCAAATTTTAAGTGTGGGGGGCATTTTATAACGCTCAAATTATACATGTTTTTATACGCGTTATCAATGCTTTTATACATCTAATTTGGTTAAATATAAGAACTATTGGTATAAAATAGAATATATTTGTCATTGTAGGTTCATATGATGTGTCGTGGATGAAAATAGAAGAATACACAAAGATATGAAGCTTAGAAGTACACTTGAAAACATCCGGAGCTCAAATGGAACAAAACCAATAATTTATACACTTTGGGAGGCAAATACAAAGAAAAGAGAATATTTCTAGCTAAAGTTCAAGATGTGCGCCGCACTTATACTATTGTGCACCGCACTTGCCCTTGAAGCCAAAAACCTCCGCACTTTGCCCAAATGCGCCGCACTTCCCTCAAAAGTCAAAGAATTAAAGTCTCAGTCAAAGAAGTGCATTAACTCCTCAAAACCGCCGCACTTATTTGTAAGTGCGCCGCACATCCCTTCGAAGAATTAAATGATACCCGCATTAACTCACTAAGTACGCCGCACTTATTTGCAAGTGCGCCGCACTTCGACCCCAAACTCAGCCTATAAATAAGGATGAAAATCTCACATAAAATTTCATTCCATTCTATCAATCCAATACATAAAAAACACATACAAATCCTAATCCAAGTGGAAGAGGAAGGAGGATTGGTGAGGATCTTAGGATCTGATGATCCAAACACCCCTTTATCTCACCATGCTACCACCGTATCACCACCTATCACCACCATAATTTACAGAATCTATGATGTAGTTATTAGTTGTTATGATGTATTGTTCTTCGTTCGTATTGTTACTTTGTTCTTATATGTGAAACATGAATAATATTTAGATGATTTTGCTATGACTTGTTAATATGAATGTTTATGAATTTGATGTTATCTTGCTTGGATCCTTGTTTATCTTTTGATATATCAATGCAATTAAAATAGGCCGAAAGGGTTAATTGTCTTGATGTATTTTAAACCGTTTGTCTATGGCGTGTCGATATCATACTTGTGAGAATTGTGTGGTAAATTGATAAACAACCCAAGTAGAATGATGTTTAATACCCTTCCTTGTGTTGACCGACCGGGTAAGGAGGAATTCATATATATGCATATTTGATATAAACCATTCTTAATGCACTAGTGATGTAGTATATAGGCCAAAAGGATTATATGTCATTATTGATAGATATGCTTGTTATTATGATTACCCGTCATATATAACTTGTATGCATTGTTTATATAAAGTCTTGCTCTATCTCTATCTATTATGTTATGTGGATCATGCCTTGTTTCTTGCTTGCTTTATACACACGTTTAGCTATTTGATCCTTGACAATCATTTAACTTTGTTACTTGATAAACAATCTATGAATTGCTACAAATCCCATAGAACGACCTGGACTTACCCAATACTATATTACACTCGAATAGGGTATACTTGCCCGAATGGTTGTGTTTTTAGTTAAAATGGTATTTCTAGTTATTATAAATTTAAAGCTTGTAGAAAACACACATCACATCTCCTAAGACACCGACGGAGATTCATCAATTTTTAGGTCTTGCCAGTTATTATCAAAGATTCATCGAAGGATTTTCGAAGATTGCCAAATCAATGACCAAACTTACTCAAAAGAAGGTCCAGTTTGTTTGGGGTGACAAAGAAGAAGTAGCGTTTCAACTAATTAAGCAGAAATTGTGTAGTGCACCAATTCTGTCTTTACCTAAAGGAAGCAAAGATTTTGTTGAGTACTGTGATGCTTCAATCAAAGGTTTGGGTGTTGCGTTGATGCAAAGAGAGAAGGTGATTGCTTATGCATCACGCCAATTGAAAATTTATGAGAAGAACTATACAACTCATGATTTAGAACTTGGAGCAGTAGTGTTTGCTCTGAAGATTTGGAGGCACTATCTGTATGGAACAAAATGCACCATGTTCACTGATCACAAGAGTTTACAACACATTCTTGATCAGAAGGAATTGAACATGAGATAACGTTACTGGTTAGAATTGCTAAGTGATTACGATTACGAGATTCGTTATCACCCGGGAAAAGAAAATGTCGTTGCCGATGCCTTGAGTAGGAAAGAACGAGATCAACCATTACAGGTTCTATCCTTAGTGATGACAATTGGTTTGAATCTTCCTAAGCAAATTTTGGAGGCTTAAACAAAAGCAGTAAAACTGGAAAACATCAAAGCTGAAGATGTTGGAGGTATGGTGATTGAAAATTCAAAGGATCCAGAAAAACCCAGGAAGGAAAAGTTAGAGCCGCGTGCTGACGGAACTCTGTGCTTAAATAACAGATGTTGGTTGCCATGTTATGGTGACCTAAGGACTCTGATCATGCATGAGTCCCACAAGTCGAAATATTCTGTTCATCCGGGTTCCGACAAAATGTACCAAGACATGAAACTATTATACTGGTGGCCTAACATGAAAGCAGACATTGCCACTTATGTCAGCAAGTGTTTGACATGTTTAAAGGTCAAAGCTGAACACCAAAAACCATCTGGTTTGTTGGTGCAACCTAAGATTCCTCAATGGAAGAGGGACAATATCACTATGGATTTTGTCACCAAGCTCCTAAAGACATCAAGTGGTTATGATACCATTTGGGTGATTGTAGACCGTCTCACCAAGTCTGCACATTTCTTACCAATAAAGGAAAATGACTCCATAGACAAATTAGTGAGACTATATCTGAAGGAAGTAGTCACGAGACATGGGATACCTGTCTCAATCATTTGTGACCGCAACCCTAGATTTACGTCAAATTTCTAGAGAGCATATCAAAAGGCTATGGGTACTCGGTTAGATATGAGTATGGCTTACCATCTGCAAACCGATGGGCAAAGTGAAAGAACCATTCAAACTCTCGAAGATATGTTGCGCGCCTGCGTGATAGACTTTAGAAATGGTTGGGAAAGACACTTACCGCTGATTGAATTTTCATATAGCAATAGCTATCATGCTAGCATCAAAGTTGCCCCATTCGAGGCATGTTATGGTCAAAAGTGTCGATCACCTGTTTGTTGGGCCGAGGTCGGAGATGCTTAGCTCACCGGTCCAGAACTTATCCATGAAACAACCGAGAAGATTGTCCAAATCAAGCATATAATTTAAGCCGCTCATGATCGCTAAAAGAGTTACGCCGATGTGAGGCGTAAGCCTTTAAAATTTCAAGTGGGCGACCGAGTTATGTTGAAGGTATCACCTTGGAAAGGGGTTATCTGTTTTGGCAAATAGGGGATGTTGAACCCAAGATATATTGGACCCTTCAAAGTGTTGGAAAAAGTGGGAGACGTTGCTTACAGACTCGAACTTCCATAAGAACTAAACAGAGTTCATAGTACGTTTTACGTATCCAACCTAAAGAAGTGTTTATCCGACGAGCAGTTGGTAATTCCGTTAGATGAAATACACATTGACGATAAACTCAACTTCGTTGAAGAACGAGTAGAAATTATGGACCGTAAAGTCAAGCGGTTGAAGCAAAGCCGCATTCTAATTATCAAAGTCTGATGGAACTCTAGGAGAGGTCCTGAGTTCACATGGGAATGTGAAGATCAGTTCCGGAAGAAATATCCGCATCTCTTCACACAAACCGCACCGTCGTCAAGTGCCGCGTCTTAAGCCTTGAGGACAAGGCTCACTTAACGGGGAAAGACTGTAACACCCCATGTTTTTAGGTCATTGTACGATGTTGTATGATCCACTATTTATTTTTAGTCTTGTACGCGTTTGCTTTTAATTTTAATCGTTAAGTTAAATCGCGTAAGCTAAAAATTATCATTAAACATAAACGGGCATCAAACAATTAAATGTTTATGTCAAGCAAGTGTTAGATAATTATTTTGAGTATAATTATTATCTTTGCACATTTTATTTTTATTGGTTACGTAAAGTGTTTACGTTTCGCGATAAAATACGTTTAGGCATACCCGAAACCACCAAAACTTTTCTACGCTTCAAAAAATACCCATTTTTATACCCAATGCTCAAAGTTTTATAAAAACATCACCCTTGTTATCATATTGGCTGAATTTATCATAAAAGAAAACAACCAAGACTTACAAATTGCAAGTAATATCTTTATACATGTAAACTACAACTTGTAACTTTAATATAATGCAAGATATTTTGTATAAGACCAAAAATCATCTAGTACTTCCTCCCCCCTCCTAAATTTTATGGGATAACTCCCATATTGGGGAACCAAGAGCACACAAACACTTAGTCAAGACTTGTACAACTTGTAACTCATAATACCTAAGACTAGTGACTAGTGAACTTGACCAAGACTTCCTTGAAACCCTCTTTGTGTCTTGGACTTTCCTAAGACTAGAACAAGTGGTCTTTGACTAGTCTTGGAAGTATATAAGCCCTTAGCTAGAAAGATAAACACACACAACTCATTTCTTTGGTGAAAACAACACAAATCCTCTCTTTGTTTCCTTCCCTAGCCACGGCTCAACACAAACAACATACATAATCCATACAAATTTTATCTACAACATTTACAAGTATTCCTACAACATATCTAAGATATACCAAGAAGTTTTGAAGGCTTGGTTAAGCATTTACAAGGGTTAAGCAAAGGAAATACAAGATTAGGGTTTTCTTGGATTTAGGGTTTTCTTGGTAGTGGAAGCTAGGGTTTGTTTGCTAAACAAGGGTTTAGATCTTATTTTTCATCACCACACTTCATATTAAGGTTAACTAAAAACCTTAATCTCTTTACATTTGTGATTTTATGCATATATGATGTTGTATAGTTAATCACCATCTAAGGAACTTATTTACATGTAAAATGGAATTTTTTTACTTATGATCATGGTATGATATACTTTGTCATGTGCTATATTGTTGTTAAGAACATGTGAGAATGGAAGGATATACATTATATAAGTGTGGTTTATGTATAAAAGCTTATATAAACTAGTTACCTAAAAAGCGTAGTTATAAAAGTTCATGAACGAATAAGTAGGTAGACTTATGGATCTTGTGATTCTTGGATAATATTTGGACAAATCATAAACTAAGGACCCTAATTATGTAGGACATGTGATATTAAGTGTTGAAATGGACTTGTAACAATTGTGCTAAACTAAAAAGTTACAAAAATCAAGTTTTAATCATATTTATACAAAATGACCAAAACCTTCTATTGGAAATACAAAAATAACATATATATTATAAATTTTTATAAAATACTACATGTCATGAGGATTCAAAAAGGTAAGAAACTCGAAAAACCGATTTATAACGAAGGAGATACATAATTTACAAGTTACGCGATAATAAACGCGTTTATAAAAGAAATTTTATAAAAACTTTTTAAGTTTCAATTCTGATATATACAAATTGTTATTTTTCTTAGATAGTACACATTTTTAGGATTCCAAAACATTAAGAATCATAATTTTATGACCATAACGAAGGAGTTATGAATTACGCAAGTTTGCTATAATAAATACTTTTATAAAAATAATTTTATAAAAGTTACTGTTCACATCAGATATATTTATTTTGAAAACATCATTAATTAGATAGAACTTTTAATTACGAAGACGTGCTCGAAAGAATCACTAAAAACAGAGTTAAAACGAATAAAATACGACGTTTACGAGTTTACGGTGACTAATTTTATAAAAGTATATGAATAGTAAAATCACTGTTCACCAGTAGGTTGAAAATATGAAAATGTAATATTTTCATAACTCGTCTTAATACGCCATTTTTACTAAAGAGATATTTATAAACGTTTTTACTTTATAAATATGATTTCACTAAGATGATTAAATGGTGATGTAGCTATATAGAATTATATATGGTATTAGTTAATCAAAGTGCTTAGTACTTATACGACCTATAATTAATTAGGTTGCATTCGGGCGTATTTGTGACGTATTTTTACGTATTTGATTTACATTGTCGATTAACTCACTCGAGGTGAGTTCATAGCCCCACGTTTTACATTTATATCTATTTATAAGTTTTGGGGTGAGAAACATGCTTTGGTTTTATAAACTGGATGCAAGTGTACATTTTATCATGATTACGTGTTTGCCTAAGTCGCGATAACCCACTGAGCCCATTATCATGAACTGTCAATTACTGAGTAAGCGTGAATGTTATAAATAGATTTATTTGGGATTGACCTCCCCGTTCGGGTGAGTAGCGCTCACTGTGCCGGGTTGCCGGACAATGAACGTATGCCATGTCGGATTTGGGATGTTTCGGGTTGAACATCGTCACGGGCAATGTGGCAATATTTATATTGCATTCATATATGTCGAGCTTCGGTGTCATGATCTTAGGGAAACGTAATTACATTTTGTGATGTCAGCATATGTTGCATTATCACGGGGAAAGTCTTGCGGTCCTACATTATACATTTACAAACCTATAAATTCACCAACATTATTGTTGACGTTTTAAAGCAATGTTTTTCAGGAGGTCATTAGAGCACGAGGTGCAAGGGATACATTGGTGTCATGTTTTGGAAGTCACATGCATAAAGATTTGGTCGCATTACAATGTGGGGATACATTTGTTATGGACTAGAATCTTTGTAATTTTAACAATGAATAAGTGAAGCTTCAGGCTTATGTAACAAACAATTATTTTGCTAAATCCAATGTATCGGTTTTTTTAAACGACACATTTAGTGGTCGTTCTCAAATCTTGTGCTATTGATCTATGAAGTACCATCTCCAGACCTATATTCCGCTGCGACCCAATTTGGGGGTGTTACATCCTGCATTAAATGTGATTAAGGAAAGATATAACTGGTTGATTGTGAACGTAGCGTGCTTTCCAAGGAATTCACCCCTATACGCCGTATTGACCTCAACCAATACGGCGTATCCACCTATTTTAAGAGACTATAAATAGAAGACTCAAAAACGAGTTTCCAGTGTGCAAAAATCATATTCCTTATACCATAAACATAAAAGTCAATTTTCTGAAGTGAAGAAGAGCAGCCAAGGTCAAGCATCGATCACGATTCCATAGAAGACACATTGTAATTCCTATACTCTTGTAATAACTTAATTTTTGGTATCGTTCGGTAAAACGTTTAGTTTACCTTGGTTAATTGATCACACTTGTATAATTACAATGGTTATGGGCTAATACCCTTGGGTATTAGCCATCTTAATGAAGATTTAATGTTTAGTTTGTTTTAATCTCGATTGCTTAATTTATCGTTGATTGTTTAATTATGTTTATCACCTTAAACTTGTCTATGTGCTTGAATATGCGACCTATCATTCAACTGGGTCTAGTGATACTGACCAAGTAATCTAGATACTAGGATAGCTCTCCATATCGTGTTTTATATATCTGGACCATTAGGATCATAAATAATGTTCTATCTTTGCCTTAAGATTAGTGAGCTTAGTTAGCCTGGCAGGTGACCCTCGAATCAACAAGTACGTTCTTAATCATTAGTAAAGACTAGAACAATGAACTACCAGTATATAAAATACCGTCAAGCGGTAAGTGGGTAAAGTCCCGATGGGCTAGGGTTTAACAAGATCACCATTGCTTTAATCCCTAAGATAGATTATAATTAAACTAAGAGGATGCTTTATGCGAATACGTTAATTGTGACAGGATTCAACGTGTCTAGGTCTTAGGATGATGTCCCGCCTAAGTCTTAAGAATGATATGCCGCCTTGAGATAAGCAGTCATTGCGCTAAACAAACAAACCAACATTTAATTGGATTTAATTTGGCTAATACAGTCTTTTATCATTTGGCTTGTACCGCTCTTTTATCTTCTGATTATCTTTTTGCATGCTTATTGTGTTTTGAATTGATTATTGTCACCATAAAACCTATGCCAGTCTCTCAGGCTGAACCCCCCCCCCATTTATCATTAGAAATAGGTTTAACATAGGTTTAACAAGTAATTAGAATTAACCTGTCTAATTAGATTAACTAAAATACTGATAGAATATAAGGTTAACGACCTCGCTCTTAGTGTTTGACACCCTACTTACCACGAAACTCCATCTAGACCGGGTACACTGCCCGTTAAAGTGTTGTTTTGGGATAAGTTGGCTAAATATAAATTTAAAACTTGGTAATCAATAATTCAACCTACACGACAGCACATCATGGGGCAACATGATTTATAGAATTAACAAATACAAAAGTATGGGTTAGTGGAAATGTTTTCAGGAAAACGTGCAAAAGCATTTGCACTCGACCACTTGTATTATGACATGTTATTTCACCCACTACATCCACTAACCAAACAAACACTATAAATAGGGAAGGCTTAAGGGAGTAAAGGTATTGCTTACACAGTTGTTGTTCTATTAGTTTTTTACTCCCTTAAAACTTACAGAGTAGTCAGCTGATCTTATCAGCTAGACTATACGAGTTCACATGTAAATTTGATATCAACTCAAGTATACTTGTTTGAAGGGTAATCTTACATTGTCATTCAACTTGTGTGATCCATAGCACATTGTAATTCTTTGATTATATCAATAAAGCATTACATGTTTGAAAAGTTATTACTTGTGTTATTTTTCTATTGATAAGTGTTATAGTTTCATATAGACGTGCAAATTGGGACTTACAATTAGTATCAGAGCACTACTACTAATAATGTAGCTCAGAATGTTGTTGATGATAATCTCCCTCAACTTCTTGATAGTAGAGGAAGCTCGCATGTCACAAATGTTCTTGAGTTTGATAAAGAGGATTTTTCAAGTTGGAAAGATAGGTTCCTGGTCTACCTTGATGGTCTTGAACCTTATCTTTTGGAAATACTAGAAAATGGACCATTTGTGCCCTTGTCACCGTTGTCTAACTCTACAAATCCTTTGCCCAAACCTTAGGATCAATAGGCACATGATGGTAGACGACTTTCTAATCAAGATAAGAGATTAAAAAGTATCCTTATTTCTTGTTTACCAAATGATGTAGTGAAGTCTGTCATTAAATGTACCACTGCCCAAACCATTTGGACTAATCTTATATTGGCTCATGAGGGACCATCTGAAACTAAAGACACCAAGATTGCAGCCTTAAGACTCAAATTCAATGATTTCAAAGCACTTGAAGGAGAGAGAGAGAGAGTGAATGGAACATTCACAAGGCTAAAATGTTTATCAAATGATCTTGAAAACAATGGTGTCTCAATTTCTCAAGCTAAGGTTAATGCCACGTTTGTTAACAGCTTACCAAGAAAATGGCTAAGAATGAATCAAACGCAGTGGGCCAATAATTCTATCAAAAATGATACACTGGCTGCTCTATATGGCAAATACAACTATAAAGAAGGTCTGATTGATCAAATCTATGAGTCAAAGTCATCTAGATTCACCGTTCAGGCTGCCAACTCAAAAGCCTTGATTTCTAACTCAACTATGCAGGACAGTGACTCTGATGTTAAAAAAGACCAAATGAGCAGCAGTGAATTCTTAGCTGACTTAAATGTTGAGTTTCATGAAAGATGTAATACCCCCAAAATAAGATACTTAGAGAAATACAACATTTGGGGTGCTACTTCATAATACATGCACACGAGTTATAGTAAACGACCAAATGATTCGTTTATAAGACAAAGATTTCCTTTTTATTTATTTTAAGAGAATCAGAGTTACATTGGTTCCAAATAACTTTAGAAATTTCTTTTCTAATAAGTCGCAGCACAACTTTCTTACAATCCCCTTTTTATAAAATGTAATAATTATCACCCAGACACAGTCCCTGATATCCGCGTTTCGTTCCTTCCAAGCCATCAACAGCTCCTAAACATGAGATATATGCTTAAAACGTCAACAAAAGTTAAGTGAATTCATAGAGTTTAAAAATATCTGTCAGAACGCAATATTCGGTTCCACAAAAACAATTATAACATTGCTTGCAAGGCAAGTTATATCATGATTTCCACTAACATGAGCCCGTGTACCGAACCTTAACACATTTATCATTTAGGATAAAATACTGACCGGGAAATATGCCACCACCCCTAGTCTCAATACAAAATGCCCGTTACAGGATCTTAACCATCGGATTCAGACCCCGAATAGGGTTGTCAAACCTAATAGATCTATTTAATGCATTCATCGTTTACCTCCTCGGTAATTAACGGTCATACAGCAAAGGGCATATACTTATAGTGCGGAATCATATCACGTATCAAAACACATCGCGTTCAACTTTTCAAAACAAGCATGTATCCCCCTCGCGGGTTATAAAACATTTAAAATAGTTTAAAAGTGAGACTATGAACTCACCTTAATCGAAGCCGAAAATCAAAATAACCGAAACAATCCCAAGACGTCTCAATACCGAATTCAACTGCGACTTATAATTTATGTCGCTCGATTACTATACAATAAGGTGCGATCGAATAGTGCGTACATCACAACTATTAAAATAATATAGATATACATACACATGTGATGAGAAATCCACTTGCGCGTCTTAGATCCTAAACCCCACATAATTGAGTTACGATAATTCTTTTACTTACACGTTATGACACTTTATTGAAAACTTTCTATTTTTAGAAAGTTGCTATTTTCAGAAAGTTACCATTTTTATTAAGTCCCGTCATCAAATTATATTTATAACAATATTTATTTATCTCGTCGAACTTTCGACGCCCAACTAGTTGTTAATTTCTAACATCGGAGTTATATCCTGAATATTACAAAAATTACTATTTTTAGACTTTCCATTTTTAGAACCGACCAATGGTCTCAAAATAACTACTTGCATAAGAATATTAATCGATATCATTTTATTAATCGAAGTTGCCCTTATAACGTGTTAACGTTGATTTAAAATATTCGTTGACTTCTATGTTGACTTTTCATACATATAATATATTTATTTTCTAAATCGCGACTAGTCTAGTTTCTTCATTAAAAATCGTTAATCCATAATACCATTATCATAGTACTTAATAGTGATTACTATTTTTATAAAACTCACAAGTTCCATATTAACCTATTTTACATAATAAAGTCAATGTTTGACTTTATTTGACTTTTATAAATATATATACTTTTTAATTAGATCTGACCCGTCCAAAACGACCCAATAAATCACATTTTCACGGCTTGGACTGTAAAGAGATTTTTTGCAAAACGATGTTCCGGAAAACTTTTTAGTTTTAGCCGATACCTGAATCTTAACAGAAAATGACCAAAATGGCCTTACAAGATTCTGCTAGAAACTTATTATATTTTTAATATAGCGCAGAAATTTGACTTTCAGTTTTGACCCGTTATCATAAGATTTAAAAACTAACAAACCTCGCAGCAAAGTAAAACGACATTCCGAACAACTTTCGTGTTTCGCCAGAAAGCTAAAACGGACTCGAAAGTGCTCAAAACACTCGCCTAAATTCCTGCCAGCTTTTAATATTTATTACTAGTGCTGACTTTTCTAACTTAAAGTGTATATTTCGATTTTGCTCTAGAATCTTCATTATTAGGAGTTACGGAACGACCCACCTATCGAAACATTCGTAAAAATAAACTCTATCATATGTTACAAATAAAAATCAATTTTTGCAAAATCTCGTGCCTTGTTTTCCGTGCCGAAGTTTCTGCCAAAACTTACACGTTACGGTTCGCGCCAAAAACCATTTTCGACCCAAAAATTCGTTCATGACACATCTAAAATAGCCTACACACGATATTCACATCGTTCAATCATCCCAAATCACAATCTAACCAATCGACGCAAGTTTGCTCGGATTTCAACACATGCAACTACCAAGAGTCGATCGAATCACAAAAATAAAAGTAACACTAGTATTATATATACTTACAAAGCTTAAATAAGCAAGATCGGAATAAAACTCGGACTCTTCTTGTTTCTCCTTGTGGTTGCCGTGGCTCGAAACAAACCAAAACCCAAAATCTTAACTTTTTGTTATTCAAATCTTGTATCAAACTCTTTCCCTACTAGTTTCTAGCTAATATCTTGAATCTAAAACCCCTTTCACTAGCACAAATATTCTGTTAGGAAAATATTGTAAACAGACTTAATACTGTTAGTATTAAAGTTAAGTCTGTTAGTTATAGTTAGTTCTGATAGACGATTAGTTAGTACTGTTAGTATAGAAGTTAGTACTGGTAGAACAAGTTAAGTCTGCTAGTATTAACTTAAGCCTGGCAGTATTAAAGAAGTTAATACTGTTTGGTCAGTTAAGTCTGTTTTAGTTATAAGTAATAGTTATCTAATACGTTGATATAGGAAGAGATAAGCATTATCTCTTAACGTGTTTAGGGTTCCTTAAGCTTATAAAAGGAACATAGTATATCATTGTAAACATATCAGTTGATTGTGTAATCACAATCAAATAGTAATAGTAATAGCAATTTTAGTATTTGTTCTTGTGTTCATCTTGGTATAAGTATTGATATTCCGCGTCAATATTTATATTCACAATCATTGTCTCTCATAGTATCTTTGGATTTATTCAAAGGACTATTAGTCATTCAAGGCTCATTCAGATCCTGTTATTGAGGACCTACAAGTGGTATCAGAGCCACCAAAGGGACTTTGCACAAGATTGAACATAGATCAAAACCTTTTAATCCACCACAAATAATCATGTCTGCAAATGATAATTTTTCTCTTCATGATGATGAGGACCTTTCTCTCCATGATGATGCATCTTTGGATGGATCTGTACCAGCAACCAACAAAGGAGATGCTCCTGCTAAACCACCACAAATAATCACTACCAACACACTTTCAAACATTAAACTGCCCATCCTCCAAAAAGATGATTATGATACGTGGGCGATGGAGATGGAACATTATCTTGAATATATAGATAATGAGGTGTGGAAAGTGATTCAGAATGGGAACTCAAAGAAGAGAGTCACCAAAGGTAAGGATGGAGTCTACAGGGTTCTTCCTCCAACCACACAGGAAGAACAATTTGCTGATGAAAAAGAAAGGAAAGCTAGAACACTACTGCTAATGGCTGTTCCAAAAGATCATCTCAAACGCTTTCATGGCATGGATGATGCCAAAAAGATCTGGGCAGCCATCAAGACACGGTTTGGGGGTAATGTAAACTCGAAGAAAATGCAAAAAGCTGTTTTGAAACAACAGTTTGAGGCATTTACTATCTCATCTAAGGAAAACTTAGAGAAAGGGTATGATAGGTTCCAAAAACTCCTATCAAAGTTGGATGCCCTTGGTGCTGGTGTGTCGGATGAAGACGCAAACCATAAGTTTTTGAGGTCCCTTCCTCCTGCGTGGGACAGTCTAGCCATGACAATGAGAACGAAGAAGAATATTGACACACTATCAATAGATGATTTATACAATAATCTGAGTGTCTTTGAACAAGACATCCATAAAGACATCATCTTCTTCCCTGGCATCTGATAATGTGGCTTTTATATCACAAGCCAAAGCCTCTTCAAGCAAGCACAAGCCAAGCCAAAGCTCAGGATTTAGTCGTATACCACATCCTCTTCCAAAGCAAAACCAACTGCTACTACCCTGGTCTTGCTGATGAGTTATCCATTCTTTCTAGCACAAATGCCTTGATGATGTGGCTTTGATACATGAAGATCTAGATCAAATAGATTGATCTGGACTTGGGAAGAGATGGATATAAATTGGCAGATTGCTATGACTGCCAACAAGATCAAGAAGTTCTAGAAGTTGTTAATATCAAATACAGGCAAAGGCCAAGATGATGGAAAAATGCATGTGCATTTGATAAGAGAAAAAAGTTGAATGTTTCAATTGCCACAATACTGGGCATCTTTGCTAGGAGTGCAAGTTTAAAAAGGTTCAAAGGAAGGTCGCAGCAGGAAGCACGTAGAGTCAGGATTACAAGCCGGAGAACTGAAAAGGAAGCTTTGATGACTATTGATGAAGATCAGATCAGTTGGGTACGCAAACTATAATGAGGAACTCGAATCATGCTCTAATGGCTTTCACTGTGAATAATGAGGTATCCATGTGTTCTAAATTGTGTTTAGATTCATAAAATGCCTTCAAGCTAAGTATGAGAATTGCAATTCCTGAATTTAGTACCCCATAACTGCTTAGTTTGTGCCATAAGCCTAGCTGTTAAGATAATTAGAATCTTAGCTTAAAGCCTCCACAAACCAGCAATCTTCCTTAAATGAAAAATTAAATTTTCAGGCTAATCAAATTTTTGAAAAAGATGAAAAGCTAAAAAAGTATAGAAGAATAGGAATGAAAGCTGTAAAAGACAAAGATGTTTTACAAAAAATTGTTGATTCTTGGTTTGCATCTTCTAAAAATCTTTGGAAGCTAGTTGATTGTGGTATGAGCTCAACATTAAGATAGGTTAGGATATGGCATCATATCAAATTCTCGCGAGGTCCTAGGATATAGGAAGAGATTAAGCAGAGTATTTTTGCTTTTAGGGAAAACCAATCCATGATATAATGATATCACCACTATACAACAGATTCAAACAGGTAGAATACAAAGTGCCCCTCATCCCTTAGTTGGTGATTATAACCCAAGGGAATAGAAGAGGACATAGATGATTCTCTTTATGAGTATGTAAATATGGGCCTCAAAGCCTCAATCTCCAATTCAATTTTTTTTAAATTTTAATCTATTGAGTCCCTGAGCAAGTTCCAACTGTTTCCTCACCATGTCAATCCAATGACAGCAGTATGGGAACAAGAATTGTATCTTACCATATCAGTCCAATGATACCCTAATCCCTATGCCTTCTAGTGACAGGAGTCCACTTCCATCCAAAGACTCAACCATAAGTGGGCCTTTAAAAAACCTCTAACAAACATTTGAACCTAGTTGTGCACAGCAGGTAAAAACTCCCTAGGCAACCAATTAGACACAAGGACTCCTCACCCTTTTCCTTCACATAAATAAGACAAAATTGATCAAAGAATGGAAAGAAATTAGGTGCAGGATATTCTTTGAAAGAAAACCATGTTTTTGTGTGTGGAAGTCTAGTCCCTGATTAAGGATTGTGACTATTATGAGAAAAAGATGGCAAGGGAAGCTGCTTTTAAGAGCACAAGGGTGGTTCATGCTAATGTTAGGCAAGCAACACCAGCCTAGACTAACACTAACAGGGTGAATAAAGCAAATCAGTTCACTCCCAGACCTATACCACTAAGTAACATTAGACCCAACCTTAGTACTGCTAGCAACACTATTAAAACTGGTAGGGTAAATGTTAATACTGGTCATGGAAATGTTAGTTCTGGTAGAGTGCATGTTAATTCTGTCTCTCAATTTAAGACTGGTGCTTCTAGATTTAATGCTGGTAAGCAACATGTTAATTCTGGTAGTGTGCATGCACACACACACATGGTACTCAAATTAAGTCTGGTAGTTCTAGATTTAATACTGGCAAGCTAAATGTTACTTCTAGTAGTCAGAATCTTAATTCTGCTAGAGTAAATAGACAATTTTTTTCCAACCAGACCTCAAATAAAACCAAACTATCTACGGTGAATCTTAAACGTCCAAAGAAATGTTTTTCAAACCAAAGTTCACCTGTACATAGACCCTTTTCAAGGCATACAGCATACAGGTCAAATATATATGCTGTTAAGGGCAAAATAGGCACTGCTGTTAAGACCTCAGCAGGTTGTGTTTGGAGAAAACCAACACCACACTCCAATATCAATAGTGGACCAACCCCTGATTCAAATGTTAATGTTTCTAGAGGTCCACAAGGCAGACCCAAGCCTGTGAAGGCATGGGTCCCAAAGAGAAACTAATCTCTTTTTGTATGTGCAGATCTCCACTGAAGCATATGGAGCATAGAGTATTTTTGATAGTTGATGTTTCTGGGCACATGACTGGAACAGGCCCATCTTTGAAGAATATCAAGAACTATCCAAAAGAAAAAAAAAAAAAAAAAAAAGAAAGTGGGATCTGTTACTTGTTTGGAGGAAGTAAGGAGTATCAGTGGAAAAAGGTACAATTGATTAGGAAATTTAGTTTTGTGATTGGCCTTTTGTGAAAGAACGTGACATTTAACTTATTTCTCTATATCTCAGATATGTGAAAAAAATCTAAAAGTACTTTCTACTGAAAATAGTGTCTTGTGGTGTCCCTCTTACTTCAAAGATACCTTGATGAAAATCAGGTTCTTCTTAAAGTTCCTAGTCAACACAATATTGAATACTTTGATATGACAAATGATTGATCATCAAAAGGTACACCTTTTTATTAGCAAAAGCCTCCATCTAATGAAGCTAAATATGTGGCACAGAGGTTAGGTCACCTTAATTTCGAAACTATAAATAAACTTGTGAAGAAAATCTAGGTAGATGGTTACCTTCCAAGATTTTCAAAAATGACCACACTAGTGTTGCTTGTCAGAAGGGAAAGCAACACAAGGCCTCATGTAAGGCCAAGATAGATAGATATGTAACCCACCCATTACATACCTTGCATATGGATTTATTTGGACCAACATCTTGAGGATAATCAACGATGCAAGTTAACTGTCTATGATTACTGATGACTAATTCAAGGTAACTGTGTGTTTTCTTTCTAGCCCCAAAAAGGATGAACTAGTGCATCCTTAAGACTTTTATAAGACATAGATAGAAAACCAACTTACTCACAAAGTAAAAATCATTAGATCATATAATATGGACGGAATTTTAAAAACAGGTTAGCTTGAGTTCTGTGGGGAAAAGGGTATAAAACAAGTTTAGTATGCAAGAACTCCTCAGCAAAATGGGGTTGCTGAGAGAATTAATAGGACCCTAATATAGGCCTAGTATGACAATGCTAGCTGACTCACACATTACCCCACCACTTTTTGGGCAGAAGCAGTTAAATACTGCTGCTATACCTTCAACAGGTAAGAGTGACCAAGCCTCAAAACAAAACTCCTTATGAGTCTATTGATGGCCACAAACAAATCTTTAGCTACATAAGACCATTTGGGTGGCCATGTTACAATTCTCAATACCATAGCCCACTAGACGTTTGATGAAAAATCTCAATGAGGGTCTTCTTAGTTTTGGATTACTCTGTAATAGTAAAGCTTTAGGGTTTTATAACTAAGTCACCAAAAGATTAATAACCTTCATTTCAACTTCTTGAAGAAAACCAATGTACAGGGAAATAAGGGCATAGGTGGATTTTGACTTAAGTTATCTTACAGACTCTATGAACTATATACCGTTTCAGTGCAAAAATCAAGCTAACCCTGCAGGTTCAAAGGAGGTTCTTGATATTGATGTCAAACTGAGGAGGATTCAGACCTAATGGTGAGATCTTCTACATCTCTTCTGAAAGATGCTACAACGAATGATCACCCCAAGGCAGCATCTCTATATACCAATATCCAAGTCTGCTGATGACATTATGACTTTTAGAAAAGAATTGGATGCTCTTGCTTTGAAGCACTTAGGACCAGTACCCACAACAGTACCTACCAGTACTAATCCTGTTAATACTGGTAGTATTAACCTTAATACTGCTTTTGAGGAGGTTAATACGGGCAATGCTGAAGCTATCTCTCCTAGTGCTGATCATGAAGAAGAAGTCTTCTCTGATGCAGATGATGATGAAATGCCTGAAATAAGGATTTATGATAAATATTTTCACGTGAAGTATCTATTGAAAAGTGCATCGTATGATGAGTGATGATGGGATTATTACTGATTTCAACAATCTACCAGATGAGGTAGATGTCAGTACAAACCACACTCTGAGGATTCACAATGCTCATCCTCAAAGCCAAATCCTTGGAGATCCAAATACACCTGTTCAGACTAGAAGCTCTCTCAAGAAGATCACTGAAGCTCATGCTCTAGTGAGCTACATGCAAGCACAGCAAAGAAGCAATCATAAAGATCAACAACATTGTCTTTTTGCTTGCTTTTTATCTCAATCTGAACCAAAGAAAGTCTCAGAAGCCCTTGAAGATGCAAGCTGGGTTGAAGCTATGCAGGAAGAACTGTTGCAGTTCAAGCTTCAACAAGTATGGGTCTTGGTTGATTTACCAAATGGTGCTAAGGTGATAGGCACTAGATGGGTATACAGGAACAAGAAGGATGAGAGGGGAGTAGTTGTCAGGAACAAAGCACGGCTAGTAGCTCAAGGTCATAGGCAAGAAGAAGGGATAGACTATGATGAGGTTTTTGCACCTGTGGCTAGATTGGAAGCCATAAGGTTATTTTTAGCCTTTGCCTCATACAAAAAAGGGGGGGGGGGGACGGGGTTTATAGTCTATCAAGATGGATGTGAAGAGTGCATTCATGTATGGACTATTGAAGAAGAGTCAAGTCCTCTCAACCTCCTGGTTTTGTTGATCCAGATCACCCCAAGAGAGTGTATAAGGTTGTTAAAGCCTTGTATGGGCTACATCAAGCTCCTCGAGCTTGGTATGCTACTCTCTCTAATTTTTTAGAGAAGCATGGCTATCGAAGGGGAACCATAGACAAGACTCTATTTATAAAGAAGGACAAAAAGGATATCATTCTAGTTCAAATTTATGTAGATGATATCATTTTTGGATCTACAAAGAAGTCTTGGAGTGATGAATTTGAAGCCTTAATGAAAGGAAGGTTTCAAATGAGTGCTATGGGAGAGCTTACATTCTTTCTCGGTTTACAAGTCAAGCAGAGCCACGACGGGATCTTCATATCTCAAGACAAGTATGTTGCTGAGATTCTGAAAAAATTTGACTTTGAAAGTGTGAAGTCTGCAATTACTCCAATGGAAACAAAGGCTCCTTTGGCTCAAGATGAAGGCGGTCCAGATGTGGATTTACATCTATATCGATCCATGATAGGATGTCTTATGTATCTAACAGCCTCAAGGCCTGATATAATGTATGCAGTTTGTGCTTGTTCGCGATTTCAGGTAACCCCAAAGGTGTCCCATCTCTATGCAGTCAAGAGAATTTTCAAATACATCAAAGGCAAACCAAAGCTAGGCTTGTGGTATCCAAGAGAATCTCCTCTCGACTTAGTTGCTTATTCGGATAGTGATTATGCTGCTGCTAACCTTGATAGGAAGTCAACAACTGGTGGATGCCAATTTCTTGGACGGAGGTTAATCTCATGGCAGTGCAAAAAGCAGACAATAGTGGCTACTTCCACAACTGAAGCTGAGTATGTAGCTGCTGCAAGTTGCTGTGGTCAAGTGCTATGGTTGCAAAATCAATTATTAGACTATGGTTTCAATTTCATGAATACCATTATCCATATTGATAACCAAAGCACCATTTGCATAATCAAGAATCCTGTCTATCACTCAAAGACAAAGCACATTGAGATACGGCATCACTTCATTAGGGATTGCTATGAGAAGAAGCTGATACAAGTGCAGAAAATTCACACAGACTTAAATGTAGCTGATCTGTTAACCAAACCATTTGATGGTCCAAGGTTTAATTTTTTGCTGGTTAACATTGGGATGGTAAACCCATAGGCTACATTTAAGGGGAGGAAAAAGTGTAAATTTTATGTAAAGTAGTATAGGATTATAAGTTAGATTTAATACTGGTAGTATAGGATAGAATTAATCCTGGTAGTATAAGTTAGAATTAATCCTGGTAGTATAAGTTAGAATTAATACTGGTAGTATAATTTAGGATTAGTTCTGGTAATATAGAGATTTAATTCTGGTAGCTTAGTATTAAATCTGCTAGTGTAAAAGTTAAAACTGGTAACCACTTAATACTGGTAGTTAAGTATTAAGTCTGGTAGTAATCTTAAGTTAATTCGGCTAAGTATAAGTTAGATTAGAATTGCCTTTCTTGTATAGACTAACTTTGCAGGTACTACTTGAAGTTTGAAAGGATGTTGCAGGCTCAACTTGGACATGAAAAAGGAAATGCCAGCTGTCACTTGCCAATTGGATGCAAATTGGTTGTAAGTAATGATGTTGTGGTCAACTTGCTGTATATATAATTAAAACTGGTTGAAAATATGTTAAGTCTGGTGAGTCATCATTAATACTGGTTGACTAATTTAAGTCTGGTAGTGCAAATATTTAAGTCTGGTCGCTTTCAATTAATACTGGTTGAAATAAAATCAATTTATTTTATTCAAATATAACCGTTGAAGATTTTTAGCCGCCTAAAACGGTGATAGAGTACCTATATGAGGATAAAGTAATTTCTCTTTCATCCTTATCACTATTTACCCTATTATCTTTTTCTCTCACTACCAGACCTAATCTTTCAAACGTCCCATCACCAGTACTAATTTTTAAAGATTCAAATATTTTTCACCAAATCTTTCAATGGCGCAACTGAAGTATTGTGATAAGCATAATCAAGTGGGTTTCTTATTCAAACCTGCTGAAAGTGCTGGCTACACAGAGATAGTGGATTTCCTCAGACGTTCAAAATTGAGGTATGCTCTCACTCACAATCCACCTATCTACGATTCCCTTGTCAAGCAGTTTTGGCAGACTGCAACTGCCAAAACACTTGCAGATGGGACTCAACAACTTAATGCAACTATAGATTCTGTTGAATATACAATCACTGAAGAGTCTGTTAGGAGGCAACTCCAATTAGCAGATGATTCAGGGATTACCATGTTGCAAAATGAAGAGATTTTTGAAGGATTACAAAATATTGGGTATCTAACTGATAGGACTTTTACATTTTGGAAAAGTCATTTTACACCCCAATGGAGATTTTTAATCCATCACATTCTTCATTGTATAAGCTCCAAAAGTGGAGGATGGGATCAGTTTGGTAGCAACATTGCCACTGCTTTGATCTGTCTTTCCACTGGAAGAGTCTTTAACTTTTCAAAACTTATCTTTGATGGAATGATCTCAAACTTAAAAAGCTAATCAAGTTTTTAATGTACCTCGTTTTTCTTCATATGATTTTGAATTTACAATCTGTATAGACAAAAAATTTTTGTGCCTGTTTATTAAACCAAAAGATTTTTGGAAATATGTGAAGTAGTTTTCCAGGGATACATATACCATTGTTGCCTGCTATGCTAAACATTGATGCAGGTCATCTCAAACCAAGTGGATGCTCCAAACAAATTCTCAGCAGTATCAACTACTACCACCATCTCATGTACAAAACTCCCTACTCACCATATACACCAACTCCTCTTCACACAAACAACTCACTAAACCAACCTGTACAATCTACAACACCACACCCCTCAACCATAAGAGTACATCCAAATCTTCACCACCTCCTATCCCAAACCAACATCTTCACCACCTCCTATCCAACCAACATCTTCTCCACTCTCCTATACAACCAACTCTTAACCACCTACCTATCAAACCAGTACAACCAACATCATCTCACACCCCTCATACCAATTCCTGTACACCAACCAAACTCATTCTACCATCATCCTCAAATCTCATCACCTCCATAGAATAGAAAAAGATGGTCCATCATTTTGACCCTTCTTATCATATGTCTCCACACACTTCACATCGAACTGAGATTCAATCATCTAGAACTTGTTGCAATTGAGACGTGAGCAACTTAGAAAACTGCTAGATCTTGTACATACGGATGGAATCAAGAGTAGAATCCTTAGAAAAAGGAACTGAGTGACACTACGCAGACTCTGGGAACAGACAGTCCTAACTGGATAAAGAAGATCAAAGGCTAGAAAAAATAAGATGAGGCAGAAGAGAAAAAGAGAGGAAATGAGGTGAAGAGGAGTAGAGGGTCAGGATTTTAAGTACTCCTTATCATACAGAATCAAGGAAAATAAATTTGCTACTCCTGAAAAGTAGTAAGGATCGGATTCAGGGGAGGCCTCAAGCAGAAACAAATAAGTCCTTTACATTAGAGGTGCACAAATCTTAAATAATGTAAGCTTCTGAAGGATTTAGGGATCACAATCCCTCTTGGTAGCAAGATTTAACAGAAGGAACCCAAATTACACAACTCCTTCCTAGGTCTTAGATTTTGAAGACCCTGCTGGAAAGTCCAGTAATACTGCCTGTAATGCAGTTAATATGGTAGTACCCATAAGCTCAAGATTATTACTGCCAGTACTGCAGTTTATACTGGTAGTACACCTTTAGCCGCTAGTTATACTGCTGAACTTTTATAATGGTGAGGACAGAAAGTGTCCAAGGATGAGAAGGAAAGCTCCATATGACTGAAGAAGACCTTCAAGCCGATGTTCAAGCTCATAAGAAATCAAGAGAGCAAGAGCTTCAAGATGTAGCAATGGGTTTAGAGGCAGCTCAAATATTGCAAGCTACAATGGATGCTGAAACACAAAGACAAATTCATCTTGATGCGCTTCTGGCTAGAAGATTGGTAGAGCAAGAGGAAGAAGCTGCAAAAGAAGCACTTACAACTGAATTTGACTACATTCAAGCAAGACTAAATGCAGATCAGATTCTTGCAGAAAAGATATCAACAAAGAAGAAAGGAGCAATATTCTATTGAGGATAGAGCAAGTATTTACATGACTCCTCTTGCCGCCCAATCCCCAAAAGATAGTTTCTTGCTAGAACAAAGGTATGCTGCTCTCAGGAACAAGACAAACCAACAAATATCTCAGCTTAGAAATCAGTTTGATCACTTACTATGAAAACTTGTTGCAAATAAGTAGCATGAGGAGTTAAAGTCTAAATCATTTGGGTGATCCAAGGTTCTTGTATGGAGAGATTAAAGAATACAAGATCAGACTTTTGTGGTATTAAGATCTGAAGAAGATGGAAAGAGCAGTCAAAAAGGTATGATATGAGCAAGCTGCTGGTAAAGAGAAAGAACAGATGGTAAATCTGTATTATGAGGAAGGTCAAAGAGGAAGAAAAGAAAAGAGCAAAGAAAAGGAAGCTGGCACAAAAAGGAAGCCTAAAAGCAAAAAGAAATGTAAAGTATTACTGGTCTCACAATGGAAGATGTTGATTAAAGATATGTTACATATAAGCTCTGATGAAGATAAGTGATGATGTTGAGATTTTTGATCATCTAATATCCATTGTGGAATGGCTGGCATTTTATCCTCAAATCTTCAACCTCATCATGGATCCAAAAAAACCTTTGATGATGTCTATATAAATAGGGTAATACAAGAGTAATGGAATCAAAGATTCTTTGCACCTTGATGGGGAGTCCTATCATCTTGGAAAGAGAAAGACTTGAAAGCTTATTGTATATGAACTTGTAATGGAAAATTATCCAGATGAAACTTACTGAAGGCTTTTTGATAGGTTGCTTTGGGGAGATCTAATATTAAAGTTTAATAATAGGTGACATGCTGACTTTTGTATGAACACTTGGACTGGAAGATCATTAGTGAAATTACCATAGTTCATTAGGGGTACTTTACTATCATGACAATGTAATGACTAGTACTTTATATGCTTGTAGAAAAAGTACCCTTCTGACCCAAGGAAGTGCTTTCACAAACGGTGGATTTGAAGTTAGAAAATGAAGACGAAAGTATTCTATTGGACTTATAGAGCTTGATCAATTTGTAAAAACAGATAGCTAGAAGGAATTGAAATTCTGATGTGATGACTTTGCCAAACCTGATCATGATAGAGACAATAGGTTTTTGACGTTTGGCTATCCACCAACAAAAATGGTGTTTGGATTCACCAATGTCTAACAGACATAAGAACTAACTAGTCCAAGAGCAAACGGCTGCTTGGTAACTCAAATCCGTTCATGGTTGACAATTTACCAGAAATTGTATGGTATTCAATGCACCATAGTATTCATACTGAAGCATGGCTACTCCAGAGCAAACGGCTACCTGGTAAAGAGTTATCAAATCCGTTTATAGCTGATGATTTGCTCAAAATCATATGGTTATCAATGTACCATGGTCTTACAAACCTTAAACATCTGGCTAGGTCCATAGCAATCGTCTGGTAAAGAACAACAATCCGTTTTTGATGGTAGTTTGCACAAAAAAACTATATTTTGTTGCAGTCAGATTGGTTGAGTGCTATGATGGATAGTTGCCTTGTCAAGATTGAAGACTTAAAGTAGTTTTATTTTTGAAAGAAGAAGTTCATGGACAATCCTCTATCACCAAATGAAGCAAAAAGTACGAAGAAACTTGAAGTTCATGAATGAAGATCAAGTTAGGGGAGGATTGTTAGGAAAATATTGTAAACAGACTTAATACTTTTAGTATTAAAGTTAAGTCTGTTAGTCATAGTTTAAGTCCTATTTAGTTTAGAAGTTATTCTGGTAGAGAAGTTAAGTCTGCCAACTCTAACTTAATGTCTGGCAGTATTAAAGTTAATACTGCTTGGTCAAACAGTTAAGTCTGTTGTTAATTTTAGTAATAGTTATCATTAGCGTTGATTTAGGAAGAGATAAGTATTATCTCTTAGCGTTTAGGGTTCCTTAAACCTATAAAAGGAACAGTGAATAGTATTGTAAAAGAGATGAGTTTGATTGAGTGTTTCACAATCAAATAGTAATAGTAATAGCAATTTTAGTATTTGTTCTTGTGTTCGTCTTGGTATAAGTATTGATATTCCGCGTCAATATTTATATTAACAGTCATTGTCTCGTATAGTATCTTTGGATTTATTCAAAGGGCTATAAGTCGTTCAAGGCTCATTCAGATCCTGTTGATAAGGACCTACATTTATAGCCCTTGAATCCTACTCAAGATAAACTAGGAAACAAGTCCTATTCTAATCACAACACATCTTTTCCTTTTTCTACTTATCTAAACCGAACCTGGAACCCTTGGAATATTCTTATTCAATTTCCAGCTTTTAAGACATAACAAGTTTATGTCTTAATTCGGTTTAGTCCTTGTGGTTTGTATTAATAACGTTTGTGAAGTGTAGAACATATTCTCCGTGTATTAATGTGTGTGCCCCCAATAGGCTCACATATTCGTAACGTATACGTGCTAGCCGACTACCATAACCCAACACAATTGACCTTGACTTGGCAATAAGTTGAAGCATATTTCATTTTCTCTAGTTTACTTTGACTAAGGTCATCTTTAATGTTAATACTTATATGAGAAAAGTTCATTTGCATACCAGTTTCTACCCACATACCGAGGGACAAATCCTCACCATCCATTTGGGTTTGATCTAATGGTGAGGATTAATCTAAAATTTAATTTTATTAAACCTATTTTGTTGTCAAGTATATAAAGCATTATTTTTATTTTTTCATTTTATTTCTCAGTTATTTCACACACACTAAAGTGTGTTTCACTCTCTTTAGTTTCTCCAAATCAATCGCTACTCCATCTCTCTATCCATAACCATTTTTCTTCACCTCACCACAATCAAACCATCAAAACCTAACTCACCACAATCAAATCGTAATAGGTCACTTTTTATATATTAAAACAATAAATTTATTATTTCAATCTAATTGCAGATTAGGTTAACTTTTAGTGTTTTGATTGTTGCAAGTTGTTGTGTGTTAATCGTTAGGGGTTTTATAGTTTAATTAGATTGAGGTTCAGTTAGAAAGTGTGAAAATATGGAAGAAAAATAATTGATGGAACAGGATTTGAGTAAGTTAGATGTGGCCAAGCTTCTTCCCATGTTTATCGCCTGTGAAGTATATCGAGTCAGGCCACGATGAACATTGGTATATAGTTTGTGGTTTTGTTCAGTGTTTGAGATGATTGCGATTGCTTTTGTTGGTTAAATGCGTTATTGTGTTTTCGTGATAGGTACTATTGGTCATGTGGCTCATGGGAAGTCTACTATCATCAAAGCTTTTTTCTGGTGTGCAGGTAGCTTTTTTATTCGTGTTTATGATTTAGGCGAATTATCGAGATGATTGCTTGGTAACTGTAATGTCTTTGATGTGTGTGTCAGTAAATGGAGCTACAGTTAGTTTGCCGTTAGAAAAAAATACCTAAAAAGCAGGCAATGTGGTTTGTTAATGGGCTTAGATGATATTGAGATTATCCTGACTTTTTATTGTGAATGCGGTAAATAGAGAATAGACCAACCCTAATTATGTATAATAAGCGTGAAATAGAGAATGCTCCTTAGTTCTAAGTTGGCGTATGGTACTTCAAATTAGGAATTCCTTTGATGTTACTAGTTTCAACAGTGATTGTTTTTGGCATGGATAATGCCAAATTTGGAATTATGTTATGGGCATAATCTTTCTTTAGATGGGTTTATATGTTATTACACTTGAAAGGAAATTAATTTACCAAGTGCCATGACTATGAGAATTCCTCTGGTTTTTATGTTGAACTGTAGTTTTTTGGATACAACCTATACTCTCTGACCCTGGATACAACTGATTAAATTGTTAATCAGTACTTTAGTAGTATGTAGTTGCTCACTCTTGAATCTCAATATATGCAGATTTTTGAATCTAAGGGTTTCATGTAAGCATACAAAGTTTCGTTTCTACCACAAAAATGTAGCTGACCTTGATTACATACCGTTCAAAAGGGTTCGTTTAATGAAGAAATACAAGATAAAGCGTTCATTACTGGAGGGTGGGAGTGTACATTCTAGCTCTAGATTGGTTGATCCCCAGCTCTACTGTTTAACTTGTCATAAATCAAGAAGAGTGGGGCACATTTTTCCTTTTGCTATTGCTGATGATGGCCTAACTGTTAACGCCAGTCCTCAAGCAAGTACTAGTGAGGACTTGCGGGTCAAACAAGACCAACCATTGAAGCATGAAGATTATAAAATTGCGCTTGTCCAATCACTGCGTGATGCTGCAAGGGTATTTGAGTTGGCCTTCAGAGGTCAAAGCTCTGGGTCTAATTTATCATGGTTCTCTTTCTTTTGGCTCGGTGTAGATCAGAATGCACGTTTGCAGCCCTTATCTTATCAGGTTCGTCAAATAACTTGCTAATTATTTGTTTCTCCTCTAACAATACTTGTCCATATCTAGATATATGCATGAATTGGTACCTGCTTCAATGCATACATATATACTTAAGGCATGCTATTTATTGTCCTTTAAATTGGTATATCTGTAGATGAAGTTTCAGGTTTTTTTGATTTCAATGCATGAGTTTTGAGTCATTATATTAAGTGTTCGGTTACTTAAACACAATAAGTATATGTTAGAGCATGCATAAAATATGGCTTTTGAATTATAACACCAAATACTAGATATTAGTAAATTCTTTTCAGTGTTTCTCCATTTCTAAATGGTGGTCACTTATAGTGAAGTATAAATACTGAAAGAAACCGCCTAGGGTGGTCAAGTGGTAAAAAGCTTGTGATTTTCATCACTAATATGTGAGACGTCTCAAGTTCAAATCCCGCTTGATGCAGACCCCCAAGGTGGCCATGCCAAACTCCCAAAAAGGGAGGGATTTACCTGGTTTGAGTCAGTGTGACAATGCGCTCAAACCCCATGGATTAGTGGGCAAATTTTTTGGAAACTATGGTTACCAAAAGTAAATAGAAAATACTGAAAGAAAAGTATGTTTAAGTTTTGATAGATTAATGGATAGTTAAAGGATACTCTCCTTTTGATGAAATAGTAAGTTAAAATGACAAACATGTATCTTCAACATTAGATGTCTGTAACTACTACTCAGGTTCCTCGAGTGGTTAAGGTATGAAATGTATCAAGTATTCTTGTATCTCATTCGAATCGGTTATAATAAACTTGTGACTGTATATTGAGTATGAACCATTGATACTATTGGCTCTCTGCTTGCGAAGAGGAAAATTGGCTCGAAGACTACAATTTAGTAATCTTTATTTCCTAAAGGCGATATTATACCTGTTGATAAAAAATTGTAACATATCTGTTGTAAAAATGTTGATAACATGGTATGACTTACCTGTAGTAACATATATGTTGTAAAAATCATAACATATATGTTGTAAAAATGTTAATAACATGGCATGACTTACCTGAAGTAAGTTCTTTTATGCAATTATGAGTCACGGTTTACTTTGATATTTTTTACTTTTTTATACCTGAAGTAAGGTCTTTTGATATTGCTTTTTTTTACTTTGATTTTGTTTGTATTAACTTCCACTATTATATGAACTACCTTCCGTCTAGATTATGGGCTCAAACGTTTTGCGTTCTTTTTGAAATTTTAACATGTAATCAATGTTATTCATCACTTGAGATATTATATCGTTAGTAGGAATAAAAGTGTTAAGCCTCTTTAAGCGATTTTTCTTATAGTTACAGCTATATCAGCTTATTATTTGCTTGAAATGTATTGGAAGTGATGTGTTTGTTGATGTGATTTCTTCATAAGAAAGCTGTATCAGTTGTGATATTTTAAGTTGATGATAGTTTACAATGCTTATTAGTCAAACTTTATTATATGACATGTCTAATATCACTTGTGATATTTCATAAACATACTTAATGTCTAATATCACTTGTGATATTTTGGAAACAAACAAGTATGTTTTCTAACTTTTAATATCACCTGTGATATTTCATTGCTTTATATATCTTTTTTATTATCACCTATGTGTTTTTCTAATATTTTTTTATACTTTTCAGGTACAAGATGGTTTTTGTGTCTTTCAAAGCAATAGACAAGCACAAGAAATGTTTTATTGTCAGTTTATGGTTGCTTACGAATTAAACTTTTATGTGTAGTATCATCTTGTACGTCAAGTTTCTATTTTCATTGTTTGCTTCCTTTTTATTTATTTTAGTATTTGTAAGTGACACTTGTTTATCACTTGTGATATAACATTGTATCAAAGTTGAAAAATATTTAAATGATCCGTTTTAGTCACTTATGAGTAATATTTAGAGTATTTTTTTTATTAAATTGTCGCTTCGGTACGAGATGTGCATGCTTTCGCCTTGGCGCCTCACGCGTCGGCTTTTTGACTCTTATTGCATCGAAGCGCATCATGCTTTTTAAAACCTAGGGGTTACTCGGGTTTGGGTCAATTCGGGTGGGTTCGGGTCAACCTGATTATGTGTAAAAAGTAAAAAATCCTTTTTTACTCTTTTAAATACAAAATATATACATTTTATATTAAAAAAATTAAAATCCGTATTCGGGTCGACCCGAACCAGAGTTAGCCAAAACATTTCAACCCGATACCTGACCTTATTTAGTATTCGGGGTACTCGGGTTGACCCGAATAACCCGAATAAAATTTTGGACCTGATTAACCCGACCCGAATATGTTTAAAATTTTTAACATGCGGTCGCTAATACCCTCGTTACATGACATGTCTAATATCACTTGTGATATTTCATAAACATAGTTAATGTCTAATATCACTTGTGATATTTGTTACATGACATGTCTAATATCACTTATGATATTTGTTATATGACATGTCTAATATCACTTGTGATATTTCATAAACATAGTTAATGTCTAACATCACTTGTGATATTTCATAAACAAATAAGTATGATTTTTAACATTTAGTATCATCTGTGATATTCATTGCTTTGTATATTTTTTTTATATTATCACCTATGTGTTTTCTAATATTTTTATACTTTTCAGGTACTAGATGGTTTTTGTGTCTTTCACCGCAATAGACAACCACAAGAAATGAATTACTGTCGGTTCAGGGTTGCTTAAGAATTAAATTTTGCTAAAAAGTTGTATTCTTTTTGAAAATTTTAACATGTAATGTATCTTATCTATCACTTGTGATATACTCTTAGTAGGAATAAAAAGGGTTAAACCTCTTTAGGCGAATTCTTATTTTGCTCAAAAGCAATGCTAAATTAAAGCAACACTCGTTTGATTTTGAGAATACGTCAAATTTATCACATGAGATTTAATTATATGTGATATTAATTATATGTGGAATACCATAACTAATGTCACATTATATTACTTTATCTCATGAGATTTTATTATTATGCATTTATCACTGATGATACTACAATGTCAAGGGTAATAATTGTTAAGCTACGGGTGAATCTTAGTTTATAATGGTTATATTTAACACCGGTGATATTACAATCTCAAGGTTAATAAGTGTTAAACCATGAGTGAATCTTAGTTGATAAAGGTTATATTTATCATCAGTGATATTACAATCTCAGAGGTAATTAGTGTTAAGCCACATATGAATCTTAGTTAATAAAGGTTCCGTAGGCGGATTTGGCAAGAATGAAACAAGAAGGACTTAAAGGAAAAAGACCTAAATCGACAATAAGAGATTCTTCAAGCTGGTGGAGTATATTCTACAAAAGATGGAAGATATCAGAAGATACTAAAAGATATGCTCAAGAAGAATAAAGATAAAGATTAAAAGATTTAGTTTCCTTATTGTATTTATTATCTTCCTTTGTAAGTCATGATCTCTCCCTATATAAAGAGATCATAGACCACATAAGTTTTTTGTATCAGAAAAAGTGGTGTGTACACAAGAAGATGAAGTCGTCTTGCTATGAGTTGGTTGTAGCCTCAAGTATCAAGGTTTTCATTGATCCATGTTACAGTCATATGTATACGATATTATTCTGATCAAATAATATTAGGGCTGTGGTGAATGTTTGGTAAAACCTTGTTACAATATCATTGTTCTTATGTTAATTCCGCTATACATATTTTATGTTCATTGATGTTGTTAATCCTAGACTAAGCCTAGATCTTTAAACTCAACAAGTGGTATCACAAGTTTATTCACCTCCTAAGAATGATATGTCTTGGTCAGGTTTGCCTGAATTTGTTGATGACACTGTTATTGATTATAGTAGGCCTACACCTAGCATGGATGTGCCAAGAGATGTAAGTGAAAGTGTTTCTCTCTTTGAACAAAGAGGATCAGTTGGTAATGTTTTATCAAAACCAATGATTAGCTTTGTAAAAGAAATTGGTTGTCCTAGTGTCTCTAAAGTTAATAATACTAAAAATTCTAGGAAACCAACTGTGAAGTATGCAGAAATGTACAGTGTGACAACCCGAGAATTCCCGTTCAATAAGTTAGCCGTTTCCGTGTAGTAATTTGAATTTTTAAATGTTTCGTTTAGCTTTACCGTTTAACCGGGAAGTTATTTCGTTATTATCTGAGAATCGTCGCCGGGAGCGAACCGGGACACCAAACGTTGTAGTATTTTGGCAATAGCCACGTTTTTATGTTTTAAGGCAATGTTTAAAATTTTGTAATTTTCCGTGTTACCGTTACTCGTTTCGTTATTTACGTGATACGTGTTTTGATTTATATCTATACTTGTGCATGGTATCTCTTGAAATTAAATACAAGCTTGCATGATATTCCTAGAAAGTTGGAAGCCATTTGGTCCCCCCCCCATGGTCTTATAACCGGCTATGCATGTATATACATGCATAGGATTCAAAATTTGAACAAATATTCCTAGACAAGCTTGCATAAACCAAGGTTAAGGACTAGTACTAACACTCATTTGATTGGCGGATCATTTTGGTCCCCCTTCCTTGTCCCCTAACCGACGGCACACACTAGTGTGTGTGTGTGTGTGATTTTTGTTGATATAAACCCTCACTTCTCATCTCATTTTCATTCTCATTCTTCACACACCAAAAATACATTCTCTTGTGTTTTCTCTCTCTAAAACACACATACATCTTCTTTCTTTTCCTTCTTGGCCGAACCATCTCACACACCCAAATCCATACATTTTTAATCTTTGATCAACCATTTGAAGATATATTGTTCGAGTTGATTGTTATTCCATCCGGGTAGTTTGTAAAACAACGTTTGGGTTGTTCTTAGTTTCTATTCACCTTTCGCCGTGTTTCTTTGTAAGTCATCTTTACTTTTTCATAAATAAGTTGTACTTTTGCATTCGTATGATCATTCCGAACAAGGTGTACAAAGCGGATCGTTGTGAAAATCATTATCTATTTTTCTATAAAACTACAAGTCTCTAAGTTTAATCTTTTTGTTTATAAATGGAAGAACATAAAAAGTAGTTGTACTTTTGTGCATAAAAGTTCGTTGTGACTATTTTGATATATATATTGTTATCACTACGGCTATATCGTTTATTTAAGATTTATCGTATATTAAGTTTAAATATTGTTGGCGAAGAGATTAAGTTAGATGTTGGATTTGTTGGAAGCGTAAATTGAATGTCGAAGAGGTTTAGGTTTAGAACGGATTTGTTGCGATATTTGAGGTGTTGTCGAAAATAGATCGGATATTCTTTCGAGTCAATAAAAGATGTACTTTTGTAAAACGGATGTTTTCACGTGTCGAGGTTGATAAAAATGGAAAGTCGATATTTTTAGAAAGGTCATGCCGAAATTTCGTAAACTTTATAAAAGCGTCGACGGCGAAAATTTTAATATTACTTTTTTATTAACAAACTTACATATCTTATGATAAAATGTAGAAAAACGTAAGTGTCGAGTTTAGGTCAACATTTTTGGTTATTGAGTTAACGTTGATGTGTCAGGACACTAAAAGACGAAATACACTAAAAGACAAAATACACTAAAAGACAAAATACACTAAAAGACGAAATACACTAAAAGACGAAATACACTAAAAGACGAAATACACTAAAAGACGAAATACACTAAAAGACGAAATACACTAAAAGACGAAATATACTAAAAGACGAAATGTACTAAAAGACGAAATACACTAAAAGATGAAAATACACTAAAAGACGAAATATTTTCTAAGATGTTTTGAAGTGTCGAACTTATCTTGTCAAAACTTATAACTTCCGAAAGTACATTTTAAAAAGGGATAAGCCGTGTCTACTCGTGCCCGGATGATCAGTTCTTGCGTTAAGCGTTATTCGTTGTACATCATTCTTAAACGACGACTATATGATAGGTTGTCGCTAGAACCGTGAGATTCATTTTCACTTGCTTGTTCCTTTTGATTCCACTACCCTATAAGGGGATTCATATTAGCCCCACACATTTTTACCCACGTTTTGAATAAATGTTTTATAACTTTTTGATTGAGAAACATTCTTCTGTTTTAAAACTGTGAACACATGTCCGTTACGTGAGAATTTCCTTTGTTTACGTGTTGCCTAAGTAGCGTTTATTAACTCACTACTGCCAACCCAACTTATCAAGAACCGTCAATTCTCTAGACTGGAGGACCGTCGAGTTGGAGCGCTAGTGTTATAAATAGATCTATTGGGAACTAATTATCCCTATCCGGTGAGTACGCTCACTACCCACGGGGCTCCCCGATAAAACGTATATATACCATGGTTCGAAACTTATGAAAGGTAGTCTTGGTCAGTACCTCGGGCTTGTTTCATTCAACCTAAAATATACAATGCAAACACGTAATTAGCTTCGGTGTCATAGCTTTAGCCGCAACGAAATACCTTTTTGTGAGAAGTTGTATCTGTTCTAATACTGTCGCATACGTGTTGATATCTATGGTCCCACTGTAACATCGTTTTGAACTACACCTATGAATTCACGTCTCACCTTTAATGTTGACGTTTTAAGCAGTTTTTTTTTCTCAGGATGCTTAGCATGGATGCTGTTGATTGACTTATGTGTAAACTATTGCCTTGTACCGGGTTTACTAGAGATTTATCTATGTCTTTAAATACCGTTGTTGAACTTATTTAAGCTTCCGCATTTTAACTTTGAATCTTTTGGATTTAATCGATGTAAAAACTTATTATATTTTTAAAACTTTGCAACGGTGTTTATTTTTCAAAACGTACCATAGAGGTGCGTTCTTTAATGCTATGTACTTGATTATGGCTCAATAAAGATCACGGCCTCCGTACACGTATTCCGCCATGCCGCCCGTCAGGGGGTGTGACAATAACCATCCACAACCATCATCACCACTACAATCCCCACAGCTCACATTACCTCGTGACAAGCTGGGCAAATCCCCCTTCCACCCATTTGCTACTAAAAAAAAAGATTTCAATAGGTTGTGATGAACATTGAGTGGGGCAACAACAAAACGAAGGGTCCAAGATTGATTGAAGTTCTCACTCCTACACTAAAGAAACACAACCAAGACTGAAGAAACACAAGAACCCTAGACTAGTTTCATTATAAAAGCCATTGTAATAGTTAGTTTAGAAGGGGTCGAATTTTTGTATCAAGGCAAAATCTTGTAACAAGGTTTGTACCATTTTAATATATGTCTTTTTAATTTAAATGAAATGTCTCTAAAAATTTTAGTCCATTTTACTTTCCCTTGTCATTAAATTTCTTGTTTTTTAAAATTATTGCAAATTACTGTTTTCATCTACATATCTTATCATTTAATCTTTTTGTCTTTAAATACCTGTTTGTTAAGCTTATTTATAAGCTTCTAAGTTGTTAAAAGCCTTTTTGTAAGCTCATTTTAAAGTCTGCCAAGATTTCTAAACCTTAAGGGGGTGTTTGGGTTAACTTTTGAAAACGGGTCAAATTGGGTTAAAGACCCATTGGGTCACTTGGTAATCTTTGTCAAGCTTTATTGAGTTAATTTGAATCTGTTTTTATGGTTTTTTATAGTTTTTAAAACTGTTTTTAAGATTGTCTAAAAGCTTCTTTGAAACTGATATGACAAATCAATTTTAAAAAGCTTATTTGATTAGTCTCTTGAAACCAAGTTTTAAGACTAGTTTTTAGTGTCCTTTTAAGTGTATAATGCATTGGTTAGTTTTTATTTGAGTCAGCTTTTACTTTGCTCAAACCTGTCCAAAAGTCAAAATTTTCACTTTTAAAGTCCTTTTTTTTCAAATCAATTTATCAGATGGTTTAAATAGGTTTTCATTTCTAATTTTTTGCATACAAGCTCTCTAGGAGCTTAACCCCATCTGTTTGGACTTTACTTTGCATTTTGAGCTTATCTTGTAGCTTATTCTCTGGCCTGCACTAACTCCCTTTTTCTTTCCAAAAACTCCACTGGTGCTAACAGCCTAGTTTACAAGCCCTTTTCCCTACTTATTTGTTTTCCAAATTTCTAGATTTTTGCAGTTTTAGGAAGCTCATAAGCTGAGCTATAAGCCCTAGCAGTTTTAAGCCTCAAGGAGTCCCTTAGAGTGCTTAAATTTAAGCCCCTAAGTGCCAATTTGGACTGTTTGCTTGCAGTTTGTGACTTATAGCTTACCTTGGTTTTCTGGCTTTTCTGTCTATTCTTTTGAGCTTATTTATTGTTAGGATTGCTTATTAGGTTTAGGGTCCCTTATGTTTTAGCTTATCTTTTATTTTGGTTAGCTTAATTTGCCTTTTAAGCCAACAGTTTAGCTTAGTTTAGTCATTAGTTTAAAAATATAGAGTAGCTCTTAGTTGTTTTCCTTAAGCTTAATTTTAAGTTCTTTTTAGCTTAGTTTTGTTATTATTAGCTTATTAGGATTTAGGGTCTTTTTGCCTTAGCCTAGTTTCTTTTTGCCATAGCTTATTTAGCTTAAAAACAAGCCCAACAGTTAGGCTGCTTTAGTTCTTTAGTGTAAAAGTGCTTGCTGCCTTCTTTTGATTGCTTATTTTCCCAGCTTATTGTGAGTTTTGAAAAAAGTTCTTTTTTTTAATTTGCTTAATTTTGTGTCCTTTATAAGTTTAAAAAAAAAAAGTTTTTATAAAAAGAGAGAGGCGAGAAGAGTAGGAGGGGATAGAGGAGAGAGGAGGGAAGAAAGGAGAAGAGATGGGAGAGAAGAGGGGATGAGAGGGAGAGTTGAGGAAGAGGAAAGAGGGAGTGAGAGGGAAGGAAGCAGGTGGGGAGAGGAGGAGGGACGGAGAGGTAAGGCAAGAAGAGGGAGAGAGGGGAGAGTACTGGCGGAGCGAGGAGAGTGCGTGAGCCGTTGCTGGTGATCTGCGTCAGTCCGACTCTCTACTCGCTGTTCTCTCCTGTTCTGCCGCGCTGCCTGCTCTGTCTGTTTCTGCTTGCTTTTGTCTTCTCTTTACTGCCTCCCTAAGTCTCTACACTCTTCTTCGTTACTTGTCTTGTTATCACGCTATTTCCTTCTCCCTCTTCGAGGTTTCGTTCCTGTGCATTATCGTTGTGAGCATGTTGTGTCCTAGTCGCTCTCTTATCTCTTCTTCTCCTCTCTCTCTATCTTCTACTCTCTTCTCTCGCTTTTTCTTTTTTTTGCGTCTCCCGTTGAGCTTCTCGTATGTGAATGTTTTGTTGTGACATTTATCTTTCCTCACTTGCTTTTCTGCACGCTTTCGTCTTCTTGATCTCCGCTTCGGTTCTCTCTTACCTTCTTCTCTTCCTATCGCTTTGCTTGCTGTCGTCTCTCTTCTTCGCGCTCCTGTCTCTCCTTATCTTGCCTCACTTACTTCCTGCTGTTTTCCGCTTATCTCATCTACTTCTCTCTCTGTTCTGTAAGGTGCTCTTTATGCTATTATGGCCACCTTATCACTCCCCCAGAGCCCACCCCCAAACATCACCCCCCGTCCCACCCCTAACCCTCCACACCCTTAGGCAATCCCTAGCACCACCAGTTAATTGTATGCACAAAACATTACCTCAAACACCCCATTTTTTAGCCCATTAAAGCTGTTTTTAGCTAAAATCGAGGCTTATTTGATAAGCTGGACAACCATCTTATTTTTACATAGCATCCAACATTTTCTTTGATGATGATGATGATGAAGGAGAAAGGGTTTGAGTGTTGGCTAACCACCACACAACAAATGGTCTTTGGTTCACCATGTTTAACAGACATAAGAACTAACTAGTCCAAGAGCAAACGGCTGCTTGGTAAAGACCTCTCAAATCCGTTGATGGTTGACAATTTACCAAAAATTGTATGGTATTCAATGCACCATAGTATTTATACTGAAGCATGGCTACTCCAGAGCAAACGGCTAGCTGGTAAAGAGTTATCAAATCCGTTTATAGCTGATGATTTGCTCAAAATCATATGGTTATCAATGTACCTTGGTCTTACACACCTAAACATTGACTAGTCCATAGCAAACGGCTCATGGTAAAGACACAACAAATCCGTTTATGGCTGATAGTTTGCCAAAAACTATATTTTGTTGCAGTCAAGATTGGAGTGCTATGAAGACTAGTTGCTGTCAAGATTTGAAGACTTGAAGACATATTATTTTGAAGACAGAAGTTCAAGACAATCCTCTAAAGATCAAAGTGAAGCCAAAATACAAAGAAACTTGAAGTTCATGTAATGAAGATCAAGTTAGGGGAGGATTGTTAGGAAAATATTGTAAACAGACTTAATTTAATACTATTAGTATTAAAGTTAAGTCTGTTAGTTATAGTTAGTTCTGATAGACGATTAGTTAGCACTGTTAGTATAGAAGTTAGTACTGGTAGAACAAGTTAAGTCTGGTAGTATTAACATAAGCCTGGCAGTATGAAAGAAGTTAATACTATTTGGTCAGTTAAGTCTATTTTAGTTATAAGTAATAGTTATCTAATACGTTGATATAGGAAGAGATAAGCATTATCTCTTAACGTGTTTAGGGTTCCTTAAGCTTATAAAAGGAACATAGTATAGCATTGTAAACATATCAGTTGATTGCGTAATCACAATCAAATAGTAATAGTAATAGCAATTTTAGTATTTGTTCTTGTGTTCATCTTGGTATAATATTGATATTCCGCGTCAATATTTATATTCACAATCATTGTTTCTCATAGTATCTTTGGATTTATTCAAAGGACTATTAGTCATTTAAGGCTCATTCAGATCCTGTTATTGAGGACCTACATATTCTTATTTTATTAAAAACTCAAACTTGCATGAACCTTATTGCATGTACTATTTTTCAATATGGATGATCATGTTATGATCATCTAAACAATATTTGCTAGTTGGAAAAATCAAAATTTGTTGATGGTGATTGTGTTTGTGTGTGTTTGTCGTCCGAAAAGAGAGAGCAAGGAGAAAGAGATGAAACTCTTGTCTAGGTAATATATGAGAGGTTTTATGGAAAAAATTGGGAAATAAAATGTGATCATTGCTAGCATTGGGAAGCAAAATATGCTTTGTGTATGTGTATGGATATAGCCGATTGGCTATATGAAGCTAGGGACTCATCATATTTTTTTTTGAATTCGTATGTTACTTGTGAACCTTATGAACCCTCTTTAATTTAAAGCAGCATTTGACATTTAAATGGAAGCATGTCAATTTAAGTAAAACGCGAGTTTTGGCCAAGTCGAGGAACAAAGACGTCCTAGTCCACGAAAAATATAATTTACAAAAATAAACATTAACGGTGCCATAATTTATTACGATGCTAAAAATGTTTAAAGGTCACGTGGTCAAATGTTGACTCGCGAAGCGACAAAAATAAAAATTTCTCAAATTCATCCTTAATAAAATACGAAAATATTTATTTCTGACAATTTTAAATTTTACATGTTGACGTTCAATCATAGAAATTTTAAAAATAATAATTATGACGTCGAATCCGCGATCGTCATATGCGTCGTAAAACTCGGGTTGTTACTTTCCACCCACTTTAAAGGGAGCGCCGTCCCACCCACTTCAAAGGGAGCGCCGTCCTGTTGCTCGTCCTTTCGTACTCATCTTAATTTCGCTTGCGGAGAGACGGTTTCCTCATTATCGAACGGACTCACATGTTCGTACGCAAAAATCACGCGATATAATACTCGCCTTGACTATTCCGGATGGAAAGTCAACAAAACAAATGGTAATTTATACCAACAAAATCAAAACACATTCACAATTGCTCTCATCGAAAAAGAGAAAATGCGCCACGGAATTATCCAATACAATTTACTATGTCGCTCTTTAAAAGAAAAATTAAAACAAAAGATCAATCCGACTAAATTTGGCGATCACTTCAACGAAACAAGGCTTATTCCGCCAACCAAAACAAAATACACGTCGCTAATCCAAAACGAAAATATACGTCATTAATCAACACCAAATATACGTCATTATCCAAAACCAAAACCAAAACATACGTCGCCCTCCCGGTCTCATTAAATGATGCACCACCGGTTGCGAAAATATTCCGGAGTACATATGACTCCATCAACGCACAATAGCATTAACACATAAAATGACATAAGCACATAATCACATATTAGTCATTTTACGATGACTTTACATTTTGGCCTAGCTTTACTTAGGCATTTCATCACACCCGCTTTTAACCAAGCATTGGCGATAATTATCACGTATCATGCTAGTTTACTACAAAGCTTTAGCAAAACAATTCATGCTCACTTACTATGAAGCCCTAGCGAACCAACCATGCTTACTTACTATAAAGTCTTAGCAATGGCTATGCTCGTCATGCGGGTTCATACCCAACCGATCAAATTGCTCATTAAACCGAGCTTGCCAGATGGCCAAGCTTCTTGGTAATGATCTCGACTTAATCACAGCTAGGTCTTAGCCAACCATAGTCATGCTTGTGGGTTAACAAGCCACCATCAACAATAGACTATCAGGTTTGCGTACCTCTCAAACCGACCTTCATCTATATCCAGGTAAGTATACCCATTCACTCACGTCCTATGCCAACATCACGGGCAACATAAAACGACCTAAACACTTACTACCATTCAAAAGCACATAACACACAAAGCACATTTTTCATATAATTCGGCGGTGATAATCCCGCTAGAAAACATATATTGTTGAATGACAAATCGAAAACAATCAAGAAAACAATTGAGCGTCATGGGCTCGTTGCTCATTTGACGACGATCGTAATTCCAACTCCGGTGTTTCCGCGCCACGACTAGCATAGTCGAATCGGTCCTAACGCTTCGCATAAAATCTTAGATGACTTAACTAATCAAGTCGAGACAATTTCGCTCATTCCTAGTTCAATACAGCTCGACTTAAGGCGTCAGCTACTTTAATTGTTTCTCTAGGATGGGTACGGATGTCGCCATTCGGCTAGAATCTCTAATCTTTTCGCCCTTATATACGCACTTTAAGTCGCTACGTCAAGGAGTAAGGACCACTACACCTAACCATAAGTCAGGGGTCGCTTAGTGTCTTATTCTAATCCTCGACGATCTAGGTATGTTCACAACTATACTATCACTACTTCCCATTTCGGGGAAGGAAGTCTTCTTCACGACCATCGGTTGCTACATCAATAGCAACACACATTTGATGTAGGAGAAGTCTTCTCCATTTCTCACTTTAAACCTCAGAACTAACCACCTCGGCTTCCACCCACATTGGAAACCTTGCGACTCCAAGAAGATCCCTCTTCAGTGTCGATATTCGGTTTCTAGGTATCTCATCATCTAACCACCTTATCATTTTTCCATGACTTTTAGGTTTGTCTACGTGTCCATGCACAATGGAACTCTATAATGTTACTAGTCCTTGGAAATTTTGTCGTTACGCGACATGCGGATGTTCAGCCTGACCTTACACCAAGTCTTGCTACAACAAGCATCCGGTTTGCACCCTCGATGACTCAATTCTACAATTTTTCACTAGCACACCGACCACACTTGGTCTCGACATATGTCTCCATAACAACCGTCAATCTATATTACCACGAACTAGACTTCACTCCTTTCTAGACACACTCGTTCCGAACAATACCGTTGGTATTTTCTCTTTGGGACGACTTGGTCACAACGACTCACATGAGACTCTCTCCATGCAATCAATAGGAGTAAGGTTACTTGCACAAGAATCTGTAGCAGGGGTAAAAACATTTTCTCCTTCCAAAAGCTTGACCCAAACATTTATCCTAATTATCTAGCATTTTAAGGGTTACGATTAATCTGACATAGCGTGGTTCTTCCTAAATTACGCATAGTTGATCAAATTATGCATAATTGAGGACCAAACAAAGTCATGTCCATCCTCGTCAAAACGTTCCTTTTTCATACACTACATGCGTAAGTCATTTTCTCGGTATCTATATATAAAAAAATAAAAAAATTGATTGTTTTCAAAAGAGAGAAAAGAAGATAGCATCATTCCATCCTCCATTCTCATCATTTACTTATTTATTTATATATATATATATAATTTTTTTTGAAGGAAAATTTGTTTGACACCACAGGGTCAGTTTATGAAATTTGAAAACAGATTTACTATTGTTTACACGAAGAGGTTACACAAAATTTTCCAATACACTTTTTACATCACGACATTCATTAATCACACACACGAATTTGGTATAGCGGTCTACAGTTTTAAAAATCATCAATCTTTAAACCATCATTTAATATAGTTTGGTCAACGGGTCTCGACAAGTATCAAAAGCAATACCCACTCATAGACTATGCAAACAAGTAACATACACGTGCGAGGGATTCGCCAACTGGAATCATTCAACACTTGGGGTCAAGTCATTCTAGTAACAAGATCACTAAAGGGCAACAACGTCTATAATCACACAAAACTCATGACCAAGAATAACCATAATCTTCCATAACCATAATAATAATAATGGGGGTGATACACATACAACCAAAATTTCCCCCAAGAATTACAATCTTCGGTTCCAAGACCGGCACATCCGATCATAATGATTTCTAAGTGTCTACTACCAGATCCTACATAAATATTCGAAAGGCTGTGGTTTTTACAAAAACAAAATACACCTGACAGCGTGACCTCACCAACTGGCACTAGCAGTTTAGTGAACTATACAAAATGGTCATAATCCAACAAAATCAAAACATACAACCAACAGGACTACTGAGGTCCCAGAGATCTCCTCTCTACATCAGTGAGGCGTCTATCTAATCCAAGTATGCACTGCATCAAAGTACCCTCGCGGCTACTCATCTCGGTAACCAAAGTCTGTAGCTGTTAAATTTGCACGTCTCTATGCTGCACGGCGTCCTGAAGAGTCTGTACCCGCTGACCCAATCCCGCAATTATCTCATCCCTTTGGGTCGTAGCCTGCTGATCCTACTCTACATGAGTCCTGACCTGCTCCAGTTCGCTCGCCACCTGAACCATCTGAGATGTCATGACCTGCATCTGACCCTCTATAGTAGAAACTTTAGGACCAATCTCCCCAATAGCAATGCTATCAGCCACCTCATCATCGCTCACCGTGATCACCTTCTTCACTAGTTGTCCATGACCATACTCCAAATTACCCATGCGGGTACATAAATCTTCGATCACCAACGGAGGCATAGGAACTCCAGGTGCTAAGAGGGTAAAAGAATGTTCCTCAGCAGCAGCGGTGGATGAACCTCCTACCTCGTAAGTGCTCGGTAGGGGCATAACTGGCATCGGATGTGGTGTGACGGGTGCCATCAACCACTCCTCATCCATCTCCCAAACATCATCATTATCCTCGTCGTCATCGAGGCCATTGTCGCTAAAATCGTCATCACCAAATAGCATGGCTAAGTCCTCCTCCATGTCTATCATTGGGGCGACCCTTTTCTCCTCTTCCTCAACTATCGGCTCTGCTAACTCGTCGATTACCGGGTCAACCATCGGCTCATCTACCTCAGCTCCTAGAGGCTCGCCCATCTCGCCCAACTCTCCTAACAATAGAACATCTGCCTCAATCCACCCATTTGCGTTGTTTGGGTTACCGGCATAACCGGGTAGCGGTCCGGGCGTAAAGAAGTTATAAGCGGGATGCGGCTCATCCATAGGGAAGTCAAATACACGGTCTGGTAACAGGGGTACGTCCACGATACTACAAAGAAAGGAAATACTTATATTAGTAATCATCATATACATATCTTTAATCGTATGTGAAATTATACTCATCATATAGTAAGATGATCTTATTATATTGCATTAAATGCTTAAAGAAATTATACTCTTCGCGAGAAGCGAATACCAAGTTATATATGTAACCATACATCATAAAATGGATGCTGTATATATATATATATATATATATATATATATATATATATATATACACAACATAAATATGTGTATAATGTATATATAGTGTAGAGTATATTATATGTATATATATGTATGTATATATATATGTATATATAGTGTCTGTAATATAATATAAGTATATATATATATATATAATATAAATATATATTTATATAATTATTACTTATACCAAGTGTTATCTACTAGTCGCACATAGATTTCAATTAAAGGCATCACACAAGGCATCTAAGGATCAGGAACGGCACGCGCGCGGATATCATACAACGGTGAAAGACTCGTGACAATTTCCGAAAACAGTTGTAGTCCAAGTTTTGTAAAATGACTTAGTTCGCTACAACTCGTGCTCTGATACCACTCTGTAACACCTCTAAAATATGATACGCAGCGGAATACAACATTTGGGGGTGGTACTTCATAATACATGCACACGAGTCACAGTAAACGACCAAATGATTCGTTTATAAGACAAAGATTTCTTTTTTATTTATTTTAAGAGAATCAGAGTTACATAGGTCCCAAATAACTTTAGAATTTTCTTTTCTAATAAGTCACAACACGACTTTCTTACAATCCCCTTTTTATAAAATGTAATAATTATCACCCAGACACAGTCCTTGATATCCGCGTTCCGTTCCTTCCAAGCCATCAACAGCTCATAAACCTGAGATACATGCTTAAAAACGTCAACAAAAGTTGAGTGAATTCTTAGAGTTTACAAATATCAGTCATTACGTAATATTTAGTTCCACAAAAAACACGTATGACTTGCTAGCTAGGCAAGCCACACCACATTTCCAACTTGCATGAGCCCGTGTACCGAACCTTAACACATTTATCATTTAGGATAAAATACTGACCGGGAAGTATGCCACCACCCCTAGTCTCAATACAAAATGTCTGTTACAGGGTGTTCACCATTGGATTCAGACTCCAGATAGGGTTGTCAAACCCAATAGATCTATTTAATGCATTCAGCGTTTACCTCCTCGGTAATTAATGGTCATACAACAAAGGGCATATACTCATAGTGCGGAATCATATCACGTATAAAAACACATCGCGTTCAACTTTTCAAAACAAGAATGTATCCCCCTCGCTGGTTATAAAACATTTAAAACAGTTTAAAAGCGAGGCTATAAACTCACCTTAATCGAAGCCGAAGGTCAAAATAACCGAAACAATCCCAAGACGTTTTAATACTGAATTCAACTGCGACCTATAATTTATGTCGCTCGATTACTATACAATAAGGTGCGATCGAATAATGCATACATCGCAACTATTAAAACAATATAGATATACATACACATGTGATGAGAAATCCACTTGCGCGTCTTAGATCCTAAACCCCACATAATTGAGTTACGATCATTCTTTTACTTACACGTTATGATACTTTATTGAAAACTTTCTATTTTTGGAAAGTTGCTATTTTCGGAAAGTTACCATTTTTAGTAAGTCCCGTCATCTAATTATATTTATTTATCTCGTCGAACTTTCAACGCCCAACTAGTTGTTAATTTCTAACATCGGGGTTATATCCCGAATGTTACAAAAATTACTATTTTTGACTTTCCATTTTTAGAACCGACCAATGGTCTCAAAATAACTACTTGCATAAGAATATTAATCGATATCATTTTATTAATCGAAGTCGCCCTTATAACGTGTTAACGTTGATTTAAAATCTCCGTTGACTTCTATGTTGACTTTTCATACATATAATATATTTATTTTCTAAATCGCGACTAGTCTAGTTTCATCGTTAAAAATCGTTAAATCCAAAATACCATTATCATAGTACTTAATAGTGATTACTATCTTTATAAAACTCACAAGTTCTATATTAACCCATTTTACATAATAAAGTCAATGTTTTACTTTATTTGACTTTTATAAATATATATACTTTTTACTTAGATCTGACCTGTCCAAAACGACCCACTAAATCACATTTTCACGGCTCGGACTCTAAAGAGATTTTATGCAAAACGACGATCCGGACAACGTTTTAGTTTTAGCCGAGACCTGAATCTTAACAGAAAATGAACAAAATGCCCTTACAAGATTATGCTGGAAACTTATTATATTTTTAATATAGCGCAGAAATTTGACTTTCAGTTTTGACCCGTTATCATGCGATTTTAAAACTAACAAACCTCGCGACAACGTAAAACAACATTCCGAACAACTTTCGTGTTTCGCCAGAAGGCTAAAATGGACTCGAAAGTGCTCAAAACGCTCGCTTAAATTCCTGCCAGCTTTTAATATTTATTACTAGTGCTGAATTTTCTAACTTAGTGTATATTTTGATTTTGCTCTATATTCTTCGTTATTAGGAGTTAAGGAACGATCCACCTATCGAAACGTTCGTAAAAATAAACTCTATCATGTTTTTCAAATAAAACTCAAATTTTACAAAATCTCATGCCTTGTTTTCCGTGCCAAAGTTTCTGCCGAAACTTACACGTTACGGTTCGCGCCAAAAACTATTTTCGACCCAAAAATCCATTCACGACACATCTAAAACAGCCTACACATGATATTCACATCGTTCAATCATCCCAAATCACAATCTAACTAATCGACGCAAGTTTGCTTGGATTTCATCACATGCAACTACCAAGAGTCGATCGAATCACAAAAATAAAAGTAACACTAGTATTAAATAAGCAAGATCGGAATAAAACTCGGACTCTTCTTGTTCCTCCTTGTGGTTGCCGCGACTCGAAACAAACCAAAACCCAAAATCTTAACTTTTTGTTATTCAAATCTTCTATCAAACTCTTTCCCCACTAGTTTCTAGCTAATATCTTGAATCTAAAACCCCTTTCATTAGCACAAATCTTCTTATTTTATTAAAAACTCAAACTTGCATGAACCTTGTTGCATGTACTATTTTTCAATGTGGCTGATCATGTTATGATCATCTAAACAATATTTGCTAGTTGGAAAAATCAAAATTTGTTGATGGTGATTGTGTTTGTGTGTGTGTGTGTGTCGTCCGAAAAGAGAGAGCAAGGAGAAAGAGATGAAACTCTTGTCCAGGTAATATATGAGAGGTTTTATGAAAAAATTTAGGAAACAAAATATGATCATTGCTATCATTGGGAAGCAAAATATGCTTTGTGTATGTGTATGGATATAGCCGATCGACTATATGAAGCTAGGGACTCATCATAATTTTTTTTTAAATTTGTATGTTACTTATGAACCTTGTGAACCCTCTTTAATTTAAAGTAACATTTGACATTTAAATGGAAGCATGTTAATTTAAGTAAAACGCGAGTTTTGGCCAAGTCGAGGAACAAAGACGTCGTAGTCCGCGAAAAATATAATTTACAAAAATAAACATTAACAGGGCACGCCATAATTTATTACGATGCTAAAAACATTTAACGACCGCGTGGTCAAATGTTGACTCGCGAAGCGACAAAAATAAAAATTTCTCAAATTCATCCTTAATAAAATACAAAAATATTTATTTCTGACAAGTAAAATTTTACATGTCGACGTTCAATCATAGAAAATTTTAAAATAATAATTATGACGTCGAATCCGCGATCGTCATACGCGTCGTAAAACTTGGGTTTTTACAAAAGAGCTCTACTTGCAAATCAAAAAAGATTCTACAAGAGGTCTGGAAGGGTGGGGTCTCCAAGGAAACCAATGGATAGGTCAAATGAAACCTGTTTTGCCTATGGAAAGCTAGGGCACTTTCAAAAAGATTGTCCCTCAATCAAAACTTCCACACCACCCTATCCTTCAACAAGTAAATCATTCAACAAACCTAAATTTCATACATAATCAACACCTCGGCACAATCAAAATGTTAATAACAACCAAAAGGACTACAAAGTCAAATACAAAGGACTCAAGGCTAAAATTGCTATCCTTACTAAGAAGATTTATGTTATGAACAAGGGAAAGAGTGAAAAAGGGTTAGTAGCTGAGTCATTTGACTGGGATAATGAATTCGTATCCTCTGATGATGAAGGGTTCACTGAGTTTAAGGCATTTATGGCTATAGCTGATGAAGAGCTATCAATTAGAAGGGCTGATGCTAGGTCAGGTCAATGGTTTGAAATGACTAAGAAAAAGGTACAAAAACTTCTTTCTATTACTAATTGTGATGAAAGAAGACATGTTCTTGACTATACCCATGTTGAGCTCCATTATGTGGAGGATCAGATGAAAAAATTGCTAAGAAAATTCAAATCTCTTAAACAAGAGTTTTCCTTATGTAAGTCTGAACTAACTGACTTAAAAATACCAAGGCCCTGAAGAACAGGCTAAACACTTCAAATGGGGTCTAAATGACTTAATACTTGATAGGACGTGAACACCGAGTTTAACGATGTAGCACAAGTTGCTAATGCTGTAAGAAACATCTAAATCTTGCGTGAAAGGTCGATGAATGAAGGGAACAACAAGAGGAACATAGACGGCCATCACATATGACCATCAGAACAGCCAACGCAAGGGTCTAGTTAGAGGGTTTATGATCGCATGGACAGTGACAGGCGTAGGAATAGTGACAAATATGGGAACAAAGATAGATATGGCAATAATGATAGGCATGGAAATAGTGACAGGCATGGCAACAACCGACAGAGGTCATGACGTGATCGAGATCAGCAAGTCCAGGGCCAACCATACAGTCATTCATATGGGTCGTCAAGTCAGCAGGGGAACTCAAACCAAGCATCTATCCCCTCTTATAACCAATGTGGTAAACGTCATCTGGGTGACACATGTTATAAGGCCACCGGTGTTTGCTTTATTTATGGTCAAGGTAGGCATTTGGCTAAAGACTGTGGTAAGAATCATGGGGTAAGCAATATGGGAAACGAGAACAACAGGCAACATACTACACGGGGTCGAGTATCTGCGTTGACTACCGATCAGGAAGCTAATGCCCCAGGTACCGTTTCAGGAACTCTTTGTAACATCCGGCAATTTTCAGAATTTTTAATAACTATTTTACCCTTTGACTATTCGGGTATGGCTTGACTTACAGAAACAACCATCTAAATCACGTTTTCACGACTCGGACTCTAAGGCAAATTGATGTGAAATGATATTCCAGACAACTTTTCAGTTTTACCCGAGACCCGAAAACAAGCCAAAAATTACTGAAACAGCCTCGCAAGATTTTAAACGACGCACACAACACGTACCGACCCGAAAATAATTAAAGATAATTTAATTATCACTTTTATTAAATAAAATTATTTAATAAATTAATTTTTATATATTCAAAAGCGTTTGTCGATAACGCGAATATTCGAGTTGAAATCCATTTTTATTTTAGACAATGCGTAACCGGTCCACAAAATAAATAACAGATATTTTGTTAAATCTTATAAAATATTTATGAAATATTATCAAGTAAATACTCATTTTTATCGGAAAAATAATTTGAAAAACAATGGCGCAAGTTTCGCGACTTAAATCGACCGTTAACTAGTTCAAACGGGTCCCGAACCGATAATTATCGAAACTATATTAAATATTTACACAATTTACCCTACACTATTAAAACTTGTCATTTATTTTTAGTATATATATAAAATATATACATCATAATTATCATTTTACAAAAATGATAAAACACACACACTAATCTTCTCTCTCCCTCCCATTGCCGGCAGCCACCACCACACTACCGGCGCCGCCGCCGGCCACCACCAACCACCGCCAAAAAATAATTCCGGCGAAGACCAAAAAGCCACCTCGTTGTCCGATCTATCCGATCCCCACACTCACTCTCCTTCACACGCCTAAAATCACCACCACCCACTCCCACCGCCGCTGCCACCACTGTCATCGACAGCCGGGGAGGGTTGGATTTGTCAGGTTGTGGGTTAAATGAGGGGGGGAGTGTCGGGTTAATGGTATCAACCAAATGGGTTTGTGTTGGGTTGCGGGTCAACAGCCACGGGGGGAGTCGGGTTGGCTGTCAAACAGCCGGGGACAACCCCGGGTGTGTCGCGTTTGGTTTTGTTTGGATTTGGTTTGGTTTTGCTTGGGTTGGCCGGGGATGGTTGGGGACGGCTGGGAACGGCCGGGGACAGCCGAGAACAGCCAGGGGGTATGGGTTGTTTGGTTGGGTTTGCAACACAGCGGGTGCGTTGGGTTTGTGGTTCACCACCGACGTGGGCGTGTTGGTTCGGGACAACAACTAGGCTGCGTCGGGTTTATGGGTTGAGAACCCCGAAGGGCGTCTGGTTGGGTATAACACCCAAGGGGTGCGTTTGGCTGCGGGGACAGCCGGGACAGCCAGGGGGGAAGAGGATGTCGGGTTTGGTTTTATAAGCACCAAAGAGGGTGCGTTGGTTTAGGTTATCATGAGGGGGTGTTTGGGACAACGGGCACAAAATAAGGTGTGTTTGGCATAAGGAAAACCGTATAGGGGCGTTTGGATTAGCAGTTTCACCATAAGGGCGCGTTTGGGTGAGCAAAAACAACTTTAGGGTGTGTTGATTTATACAAATCGACAAATAAAAATAACATTAGGTTTTATAAATATTAAAAACCGGACTAAATTGGTGGTTTAAATTGGTTAAATAAATATAATGTTTGTTATTTGGTTTAGTTTAGATATAATAAAATATATAAATATATTATATCTAAAAACGTGAGTGTTTGAAATATTAAGACATTAATAATTGCAACATATATTGAATATGGAAAACGTCGAGTTTTGCGAAAATGGAAAACGTTATATAAACGGGGAATTCATGATGAAATTTATATAATGTACTATATTTACGATTCATTGAAACTGCTATTATTCTATAAACCGATAAAGGAACTATGTTATATTGTTAAAGATACTAAAATATAACGGTATAATAACTTGACAACGAACGGAAACTATACTTTTACAATGAGACGAACCGTTTTAGACACGACCCGTCGAAGAAACGAAATATGTTTTATAAAATATTATTTATATTTTATAATGGTTATAAACTGTTACAAGCATCGGTTGTTTAATTCATAACGCTAAGACACGTGTCTATCATTATTCAAAGTCTATATATTTTATTAAGTGGTGATTTCATAAAACGAGTCAAACTAATTGTTTAATTAATTATTCACACTTATTATATAATACCTGCAAGGTATTACATACTTTTCATTAATCTTTGGATTGATTGTCTTTGTTAAAGAATATATATTACACGCTTTGCGTATATTTTAATTTATTTATTTAACCAACCACCAAAGTATTACAACTTTAAATCTGAATCTTTATCAACGTGTCGCGTTGATGTGACTATCCATCGGGAAAGCCAAATTCATTATCCTAGGCTAGTGGAACTTAGCCGTTAAGTTAAGCTGCATCTTCTCGGTCAAGCCGTTTCATCTTCCGTTGTGTTGTGCATATTAGATGCCTATCTGTCAATCGTTCTTCATCATCAATGTGAGTTCATAACCTCGCTTTTCAATCTTTTGAATGTTTATAAACCCGCGAGGGGGAATACATGCTTGTCTACAAACTCTTTATTTACTAGGTTATCTTATAGCAATGTGATTGTTTTTAAAGGATATTATGAGTTTCATAGCCTCACTTTTACTCGTTTTGGATAAGTGTTTTATATATATTTGGGGTGAAAACATGCATTGTTTTATAAATGGACACAAGTGGATCAATTTTATATTATGATTACGTGTTGCCTAAGTAGCGATAACCCAAGTTGAGCCCCTTTATCATGAACTGTCAATTGCATAGATGTAGTTGTGAATTACATTATGTGAGCGCGAATGTTATGAATAGATCTATTTGGGAAACGACCTCCCCGTTCGGGTGACTAGCTATCACCGGGAACGAACGTTATAGCATGTCGAATTTGGGGATGTTTCGGGTTAGACATCTAATCGGGGCAGAAATTGCAATATATATTATTGCAAGAAAGATTGTCGAGCTTCAGTGTCATGAGCTTAGGAAACGTAATCAGGGTCTCGTGATGTTTGCATTTGTTGTTTCATCACGGGAAGTTTATATGTTGTGATAAGTGTTGTTTGCTTTATCACGGGGAAAATCTTGTGGTCCTATGTTATACGTTTTGGCGACTATTTGGAGATTTAAATGGTCTGGCATGTTTTGAAACTGTTGATTTTATAAAAATTATACATATATTTTAAAAGGACATTTGAGGAATTAAATGGTCATATATACTTTGGAAACCTTTGGTTTATCATTTATTCCTAAATAAATCTATGAACTCACCAACTTTATGTTGACCGTTTTAAGCATGTTTTTCTCAGGTAAATTATATGCTCGGATTTCTTGAAGTGCATTGGAGTCTATACATTCATGCTTTTCATTGTGATGCAATTATGGGACACATGTATATTAAATTCAAATTTTGATTAAATCAACAATGTTATTTTTCAAACGACACCTAGAGGTCGTTCTCATGTATATAGCGCTGTGTAATATGAAGTAGCACCCCAGGACACACTATTCCGCTGCGACACGAATTTATGGGGTGTTACACTCTTTATATGTATGATCGCGGTGTGTTTGTTTTATTTGATACTGGTTGAACGCATTCTGTGGTTTCACTTGAATTTGCTAAACATATTAAGGTTCCCTCTATACCATTAGATCATGCCTTATCCATTTCCACTCCTATGCTGAATAGTGTGATTATTAGTCACGAATTTAGAAATTGTCCATTACGTGTTGGTGATAATATTCGCTTTGCCAATTTGCTTCCTTTGAAAATGAGTGATTTCGATATTATTCTTTGGTATGGATTGGTTGTCTCAGCATTGAGCTACCATCGACTGTCATTCAAAACGTATCATCTTTGGCGATCTAAACAATCCTGAATTCATTTACAATGGTTCCCGACCTGGTAAGCCTATTAAAACCATCTCCGCTCTCAAAGTTCGAACATTAATTTCGCATGGTTGTGAAGGCTTCTTAGCATCAATTAAAGACACTTAGTTGGATGTACCTCGCCTCGAGAGTCATCCAGTAGTTTGAAATTTTCCTGATGCTTTTCTTGACGAGCTACCAGGATTACCACCTGAGCGTGAAGTTGAATTCACTATTGAGTTATTTTTGGTGCTCAGCCCATCTCTAAAGCTCCGTACAGAATGGCGCTAGTTAAATTAAAAGAACTAAAAGATCAACTTCAAGAACTTCTCGAACGTGGTTTTATTCAACTGAGTGTATCTCTGTAGGGCGCGCTAGTTTTATTTGTGAAGAAGAAAGATGGTAGCATGAGGTTGTGTATTAATTATAGGGAGTTGAATCGTATTACAGTTAGAAACAAATATCCACTACCACGAATCGACGATTTGTTTGATCAACTTCAGGGTGCAAAGTTTTTCTCAAAGATTGAGGTCAAGTTATCATCAGCTACGTGTAAAGGAGCAAGACGTTTCTAAAACGGCCTTTCGCACTCGTTATGGTCATTATGAATTTCTTGTGAAGCTGTTTGGATTGACTAATGCTCTGGCTGTTTTTAT